>MVJL01001849.1:0-14503 GCA_002156465.1 Macrocentrus cingulum | reverse complement strand
GGAATATAGGTTATTTACCACGGAAATATATTTTGATGTATTGTGCAAAAGACATCGATAAAGCATGGCATAAATTAACCCAAAACATTGCAGAATGATAAATTATTAGTCGGATATCAACGATGTCGAAAGCATTTTGAATCATGCATTTCAGAATTTGACGTGGCATAAATTAACCCAAAACATTGCAGAATGATAAATTATTAGTCGGATATCAACGATGTCGAAAGCATTTTGAATCATGCATTTCAGAATTTGACGCACTATTGCCGATGAGAAAAGATTGTAACGCATGCAAAAAATTACAATTACGAAAGCATACGGAGGGAATAGTAATAGGAGAGGGAGAATTTAGTGAAGAGGGTCGATGAGAAAAGATTGTAACGCATGCAAAAAATTACAATTACGAAAGCATACGGAGGGAATAGTAATAGGAGAGGGAGAATTTAGTGAAGAGGGAATGCTATGACTTAGATGGGTTTTTAGGATCGCTCCTTCAGTTCCTTACCCTGAGTGTCAGTGAAAACAACAACTATCAACTCAATATGGATGTAATTATGCTATGACTTAGATGGGTTTTTAGGATCGCTCCTTCAGTTCCTTACCCTGAGTGTCAGTGAAAACAACAACTATCAACTCAATATGGATGTAATAATTAATGTTCAAGGTTTTAAGAAACCCCATAATGAGTTCGTTTTGAAGGAGTTGGCATACATTACGTGCTCGCGAAATAGAATTATGGATTCAGTAGATGAAGAATACGAAGGATATGTGTTTCTACCGCCATATAAATGGAATGAGTTACCGGCAATGTATAAATGTATGAACGCTTGGCTGATGCGGAATTATCATAGTCTTCCTTGGGAGTCTGGAGAGTATTTGCAATCAGACCTTGATAGGATTTTGAAAGATATCGTGAAAAAAGCAACAAATATCTACGTGAAAGGCGTTGAAAAAGAAATGTGGATCGAAAAATGATTGGTCAATCAAAAACTGTTATTAATTTAGAAGATTTGGATTGTCCTGCTTTGCTGAAAATGGATATTCCTCGAAATTGTAGAGATCACTATAAATTTAGTTTAATTAATCACTATAGATGTGCTTACGAAAATGTTCGAGCATTGTCTTTGCTGAAAATGGATATTCCTCGAAATTGTAGAGATCACTATAAATTTAGTTTAATTAATCACTATAGATGTGCTTACGAAAATGTTCGAGCATTGAAAAAGTGGTATCTAATGCGTATACCATCATTGTAGAGATCACTATAAATTTAGTTTAATTAATCACTATAGATGTGCTTACGAAAATGTTCGAGCATTGAAAAAGTGGTATCTAATGCGTATACCATCAATTTCATAAATGTAATTATTTTATTGTATTATGGAAAAAATGGTATCTAATGCGTATACCATCAATTTCATAAATGTAATTATTTTATTGTATTATGGAAAAAAAAACTTTTTTTTCTGTATTTTTAGGGAAAAAAAGTTTTTTAAAATGATACTAATGAATAAAAAAAAACTTTTTTTTCTGTATTTTTAGGGAAAAAAAGTTTTTTAAAATGATACTAATGAATAAAAAAAGTTATAATAGAAAAAAGTGTTTATTTCATTTTTTCAGCATACACAGCATTATTATATTTATTTAACAAAATCGGGTTTGAGACTTTGCCGATTGCTTCAATTCGACGTTGAAATAGTGTTTATTTCATTTTTTCAGCATACACAGCATTATTATATTTATTTAACAAAATCGGGTTTGAGACTTTGCCGATTGCTTCAATTCGACGTTGAAATCGCTCTCGATCTCGGGCAATTTCTTCCTCATTATTATATTTATTTAACAAAATCGGGTTTGAGACTTTGCCGATTGCTTCAATTCGACGTTGAAATCGCTCTCGATCTCGGGCAATTTCTTCCCATGGCCCACGACGAGCAGCATGATGTGCATAACCCCATGTATGCATTATTCGAACTGAGGGTGGTTTATTGTTAAAATGAACCAACGTCATTTTTATGGCCCACGACGAGCAGCATGATGTGCATAACCCCATGTATGCATTATTCGAACTGAGGGTGGTTTATTGTTAAAATGAACCAACGTCATTTTTTTTTATTAACTAACACTATGTAACTTTTCTAACAGCATTACTAATTGAATTATATTCTATTATACGATCATGAAGAATCAAGCAATAGGCTGACGTATTTTCAGGAAATGGCTCGTTTCTATTATACGATCATGAAGAATCAAGCAATAGGCTGACGTATTTTCAGGAAATGGCTCGTCCGATTCGAATTCAAGACGCACGTCGGCTGGACCTGATTTCAGAGATTCATTTTGTTTTGAACAATCTATTACTATTAAAGGTGCATATTTTAAAAAATCTTCTTTGCTCAACCAGCATGCTGGACCTGATTTCAGAGATTCATTTTGTTTTGAACAATCTATTACTATTAAAGGTGCATATTTTAAAAAATCTTCTTTGCTCAACCAGCATTCAGCCTCTTTAGAGTAGTATGAAGGTTGGAAACTTGCATACAAATCATATAAAAGAGCTCTCGTCCGATTCGAATTCAAGACGCACGTCGACTGGACCTGATTTCAGAGATTCATTTTGTTTTGAACAATCTATTACTATCAAAGGTGCATATTTTAAAAAATCTTCTTTGCTCAACCAGCATTCAGCCTCTTTAGAGTAGTATGAAGGTTGGAAACTTGCATACAAATCATATAAAAGAGCATATTGATTGTGTTGAATATCGATGTTTAAATTCCCATAGGGATAACTTTGTGAGTTTAAAAATATTTGGAAACTTGCATACAAATCATATAAAAGAGCATATTGATTGTGTTGAATATCGATGTTTAAATTCCCATAGGGATAACTTTGTGAGTTTAAAAATAATTTAACATCTCGAATTCTGCAGTGATCAAATTCTCTTGCATTTGCAATTGCTTTATTTTTCCGAGATGTTTGATATCCGACGATTATATATCGAGGTTTTTTGAGTTGGGTTGAAGTCTTTACCACCCATACATGTTTCGATGTTACTGGAAGTAGTGGATATTTATACAATTCCCATGTACGAAAACTCATTGGAATGGTGGAATGGCTGTATCTTTAGCAATGAAATTCAAAAGTTGAATTTTTTTTTTATCTGATACTTTGATATATGGCACCATCCATTCTAATTCAATCAGACTGATTTTATATTTCTCTGCAGCTGCTTCAGCCGCAGGTGCAGGTTGAATCACAGCATTAGTATCAGTGTTGGATCGCGTGAGAATTAATTCATGCTTGGCATTGACAACAATGCGACGATAATCTTCATCAGGTGCAGGTTGAATCACAGCATTAGTATCAGTGTTGGATCGCGTGAGAATTAATTCATGCTTGGCATTGACAACAATGCGACGATAATCTTCAGCAAATCCAAATATACAACTTAGTGGTATGGATACATCAAAATATCCCTCATTGTTAGTCAACGAAATGTTATTATTAACGTTAAACCAGCCAGCGTTTTCCATTATAGATTTTTGCCCTGGATGTAAAGATACATAGTTCTTCATGAGGGTAGTAATCCCTACATTTTTTTATTAACGTTAAACCAGCCAGCGTTTTCCATTATAGATTTTTGCCCTGGATGTAAAGATACATAGTTCTTCATGAGGGTAGTAATCCCTACATTTTTACATCGATCTATCTCAATACCGTTTAATTCATAACGAATATCTTCAAACAAATGGCAAATGGCATTGTTGACAAATTGAGTATTTATCGTAGGTGTACGTCCATCTTCCTGGGTTAAACGACCATAAATATGTAATGAACGTCGACTGGGCATCAAGCAAAGATCCTGGTGTTGAACGGAAATTCGAATTTCATCACTATTATTAAACGTTGAAGATGCGAATGGTTGATGAGCATGAGTTTCATAATTTGCAAGAGACTCATCGAAAACTACTCTTTTCTGTATCGCCAGAATTTCCTCCATGATGGTATACGTCGGATGATAAATATAATGCAACAAAATTGAATTTTTATTTTACGGAAACTTTTCTTCCACGGTATTTGAGTCCCAGACTTTTCAGAAACAAAATGTTTTGACGTCTTAACGGCTTCGAATCTACTCGATAACTAATGTTTTTTTGACATGCTGTCGAATGGTTGATGAGCATGAGTTTCATAATTTGCAAGAGACTCATCGAAAACTACTCTTTTCTGTATCGCCAGAATTTCCTCCATGATGGTATACGTCGGATGATAAATATAATGCAACAAAATTGAATTTTTATTTTACGGAAACTTTTCTTCCACGGTATTTGAGTCCCAGACTTTTCAGAAACAAAATGTTTTGACGTCTTAACGGCTTCGAATCTACTCGATAACTAATGTTTTTTTGACATGCTGGTTTACTTAAATAGCTTCGTCCTACTACAGGGTGTATCGAATTGACCGCATTCGGCATACATGGTTGTACGCCGAATGCGATTTGGAGTAGGAAGTTGGAGGATAAAAACTTAATCGGAGCAGTATATTTTGTAATATTTAAATTTCAAAGTAACCAATCAGCGATAATTTTTTATTTAGACTCCGCCGCTATTTCAAGTTAAATTAAGTCATAACAAAAGAATAAATAAAGCGCGACGCCGTCGTCACACTGAACATCAAATCAGCGCTAAGGTCACGTCGCGCGGTCGCCGCCGATGATCAGCTGTTTAGTGTGTATAGCGAAGTTTGCGCAGAAACATCGTGAAATATAAAAATGAGGTTAAAGGACCGAATGTAACTTAATGTAATTAACGGCGTAATCATTCTATCGATAACTCTCTCCAGGACTTTTAAAAACACTTTGTCGGGGACTATCCGGATTGTGCTGAAGACATTATCGAGGATTGTACTTTAGACGTTATCAAACATTTTTTGAGGATTTTGTGAACTTGGTCGAGTGTTTTATCGAGGATTCCATCCACGGCTCTATCGAGGGCTTCATCAAGGGTTCCGCCGAAGTCATCATCGAGGACTTTTTCGAGAATTTCATGGGAAAATTCGAGCTGTTGAACAGTTACGAACTCAACAAAACTCCTGTGAATTTTTCGAGCATTTGAAATATCTAAAAAAGGTGGAAAAAACAATCCTCCCCTTAGTGAATCCATTTCTCACTCCTAATCCCAAATTTTCCTTTTTTCAGTCTCGATGACTCTAAACTTGCTCGAAAATCTGCTTGACGTCAGGATAAACTCCGACAAGACCCTGAGGAAAAAGTTATCGAGGACTTTGTCGAGGATTCAACCGAGGATCTAATCGAGGACTTTATCGAGGACTTGATCAAGGACTTTATCGAGAAGTTCATCGAGGACTTTTTCACTGTTAAAAATATTCATCATGGAATTAATAAAAAACATTTGGAAGCAATAATTCATTTTTCCGTTTCTGACCTCTAGGGCTGCCTGGACCCTTTTTGCCTGTTTCATCAGTTGAGTTCTTCAGTGTTTTACCTCGACTATACTTAATATAAGAGATCCGTTGATATATTTGAGACACGAACGAGTCACAGCCGGTTTTTCCTACTGCTTGGCCATTAATTTTATCTGTGAAAGACTTGGGATAGCGCTTCATGATAGTCACAGCTGCAGAACGTGCAGCGCTGATGCTGTCATCCTTCTTTTCATAGATCAAATAATTAGCAATAACATCGACCATGCTTCTACGATCTTGATAGTCACAGCTGCAGAACGTGCAGCGCTGATGCTGTCATCCTTCTTTTCATAGATCAAATAATTAGCAATAACATCGACCATGCTTCTACGATCGCAGTCAGACGGAGGTACCTCATTCTTCAAAGCAGTCATCGACGAGTGTAAAAATCGACCCCACGGTAAAGGAAAAGTTTTACTTGAAGTGGTGCCAGTACAGGTGGTAGGGGCGTTGGTATTGACACTCAAAGACCCAGAACGCGAAGTAGAAGCACCATCATTAACAGAGTTCCCGTGAATACCAATTATTCCCTCGAGATGTTTTCGCTCAATATGATCATCATCTTTAGGGTCTAGTATATTTTTGTCAGCCCCTTCTCCTTTACCATTTCCTGGGTCATCATTCGTTGCAATAATCAAAGGTTCCACATTGGCAAAATTCTGCGCATCGTCAGTGACTGGCAGACTTCCTGCCAGAAGTAAAAAGAATATAAGCAATAAAATTTTGGAGCGAAGTTACTTCATTAATTAAATATATTAATTCAATAACCCACCTTGAAATAATATTTTTGCATTATCATGCACAGCTTGCCAAACTTCACCAGGTTCAAGAATCATCACAGTCATTGGCTTTGAAAATGCCTCCTCTAGCATTAGTAAGCATTCATTATCCAGAATCTCACTTCCATCGTCATCTAAAACAAGCTGTAAAGTTCTCGCTTTACGAATATTCCATTTTTTTGAGGTCAAATCAAGTAATACTGCTTATACTCCAGAATCTCACTTCCATCGTCATCTAAAACAAGCTGTAAAGTTCTCGCTTTACGAATATTCCATTTTTTTGAGGTCAAATCAAGTAATACTGCTTATACTAACATTAAACTGAAGTTCCTCTGATGAAGTTGAATGATCTTTTTGCTTTTTTCCATCAGCTCCTCCATCGAAGAAGCCTTTAGTAAAATTTTTCTTACACGACTCGGGGTCGTTACTCGAAAAAGTGGCATTTTGCTGATTTATGTCAGAAAAAATAGAATCTCACTTCCATCGTCATCTAAAACAAGCTGTAAAGTTCTCGCTTTACGAATATTCCATTTTTTTGAGGTCAAATCAAGTAATACTGCTTATACAAACATTAAACTGAAGTTCCTCTGATAAGTTGAATGATCTTTTTGCTTTTTCCATCAGTTCCTCCATCGAAGAAGCCTTTAGTAAAATTTTTCTTACACGACTCGGGGTCGTTACTCGAAAAAGTGGCATTTTGCTGATTTATGTCAGAAAAAATAGTACATTGCTTACCAAGGGAGTAAAAGAGGTCATTTCTTTACACGACTCGGGGTCGTTACTCGAAAAAGTGGCATTTTGCTGATTTATGTCAGAAAAAATAGTACATTGCTTACCAAGGGAGTAAAAGAGGTCATTTCGACCGTGAAAAGATTCGTTACTCGAAAAAGTGGCATTTTGCTGATTTATGTCAGAAAAAATAGTACATTGCTTACCAAGGGAGTAAAAGAGGTCATTTCGACCGTGAAAAGAGGTCATTCGAAGGCGAGGGCAGGAATTCACGGTCAAAACAACCTCTTTTACATCCTTGCTTACCAAGGGAGTAAAAGAGGTCATTTCGACCGTGAAAAGAGGTCATTCGAAGGCGAGGGCAGGAATTCACGGTCAAAACAACCTCTTTTACATCCCGAGGTAAACATACAATTTTTTAGTGTTTCTTAATTGACAATAATAATAAATTATTCATTCCAAGTAGTCTTTTCGATATAAAAACATTTCATTTTTCTTGAGGTAAACATACAATTTTTTAGTGTTTCTTAATTGACAATAATAATAAATTATTCATTCCAAGTAGTCTTTTCGATATAAAAACATTTCATTTTTCTTTTAAACATCGAGCAGCGCTTTTAGTGTTTCTTAATTGACAATAATAATAAATTATTCATTCCAAGTAGTCTTTTCGATATAAAAACATTTCATTTTTCTTTTAAACATCGAGCAGCGCATGTTTTAGTCGGATAAATTGCTTAGTATTAATTGGATATATACTGCAGATCCTTTTTTATAATTTGTACCTTTGATAGTCACAAAATTGCACTCATCAAATAGTTGTGGAGATTTAATGGCATTTTTAATGGCTGCCTGGATTTTTTCAGCATATAATTCTACCGCGAGTGAGTTTGTTTCGCCGATTTCATTCTTTTCGATATAAAAACATTTCATTTTTCTTTTAAACATCGAGCAGCGCATGTTTTAGTCGGATAAATTGCTTAGTATTAATTGGATATATATGCAGAGGATAATAACTGAGAAGATTCTTGATCGATAGGCACGTAAATTTTTCGCTCGGTTGGATTTCAAATATACGCAATCCTGCATGGAAAATTGTCTTCAATTCTTGGATAACGACATAAATATTATTTTCGTAGTCAGTTAAAAGCAAGCAAATTTTTCCCATTACTACATTACATAGGTAGGACTCTTGCTCCACAACTACTGCAGATCCTTTTTTATTTTATTTTCGTAGTCAGTTAAAAGCAAGCAAATTTTTCCCATTACTACATTACATAGGTAGGACTCTTGCTCCACAACTACTGCAGATCCTTTTTTATAATTTGTACCTTTGATAGTCACAAAATTGCATTTTTTCCCATTACTACATTACATAGGTAGGACTCTTGCTCCACAACTACTGCAGATCCTTTTTTATAATTTGTACCTTTGATAGTCACAAAATTGCATTCATCAAATAGTTGTGGAGATTTAATGGCATTTTTAATGGCTGCCTGGATTTTTTCAGCATATAATTCTACCGCGAGTGAGTTTGTTTCGCCGATTTTCATCAAATAGTTGTGGAGATTTAATGGCATTTTTAATGGCTGCCTGGATTTTTTCAGCATATAATTCTACCGCGAGTGAGTTTGTTTCGCCGATTTCAATGGAATTGTGCATGTGGAGATTTAATGGCATTTTTAATGGCTGCCTGGATTTTTTCAGCATATAATTCTACCGCGAGTGAGTTTGTTTCGCCGATTTCAATGGAATTGTGCAAATGTGTGCCTTGTCTAACTAAACTTTGAAATAATTCGTGCTTTTCAGTCAATGTCTTAGTAATATTTAGAAAATTTTTAACATTGCGAATAATGCGCTTGAAAAATATATGTTAACTAAACTTTGAAATAATTCGTGCTTTTCAGTCAATGTCTTAGTAATATTTAGAAAATTTTTAACATTGCGAATAATGCGCTTGAAAAATATATGTTTACTTTCAAACCTCAGTGTCCAGACTTTAATTGAAGGCCCAAATTGCAAAATTAGATCGGGGTAGTGACTAATGTAATGATGCTTTGGTCTCAATTTAGTTTCAGGGAATAAAGATGTTCGCATTTCTAAATATTCATCGACCAGTCTAAATTAGATCGGGGTAGTGACTAATGTAATGATGCTTTGGTCTCAATTTAGTTTCAGGGAATAAAGATGTTCGCATTTCTAAATATTCATCGACCAGTCGTTGTAAATATGGAATATAGGATACGTAAATGGTCGGAGCACAAAAAAACTCGACAAGTTCGGACAATAAAAGCACAGTGCGCCACACAGGATCACTAAAATCCTTGACTCTGTTTCCAATCAATAGTGGTAAAAGACGAAGCAGAGACAAAATTTGCCATGCACCACCGACTACATGTTGTTTATTTGATGTTATAGGCAAAGGCTTGTCTCTTCTATCTTCTGCAGAATATTGAAAATTTTTTATTGCTGAATCTACTTGATCGAATGAAAACCATTTGAGACGAATAAAATATTTGAGATAGAGCATTAAATCGTACGAGACAACTCCTTCGAGTAAATCGTGTCCAAGACAAGGGGGGAGCCCTGGATTACAGACATGAAAGCTTGCTAGTTGATTGAAAACAGAGTCAAATTTTATTCCATGATGACTATTTTCGACGCTCAAATCTAGTTGCTGAAGGCTGGCATTATACGATTCTACAGTACGAGTGTCATATGACTTACGGTGATAATGTTCATCAGAACAATTTTCACAAGCATGAAATTTTAAAAATTCTGCACGTGGCATCAAACAATATCGGCAAAAATACGGCGCACTACTAAAATTTTCTGTAAAACCGCCAAGCGCATGACTGCCCAAATTATCACCAGCAATGTAAACTAAACCCACTTTTCTAATCTCATTACAACCGTCAAGTTCAATGCCCATTTCTTCGAGTCGTTTTAATTCTCCAACAATTTTCCCATATATTTTTTTATGGTCAAATAAAGTTTCTTTCACTAATGCAACGAGTTGGATAAAGTTAGTACTACTGCGTATATAAGATGATAGATTACCTAAACTTGCATACACAGCCAACAACTTGTGTTTTTTTTTGGCAGGCCCAATTGGATTGACAACTTGAAAACTGTCCTGATACAGTATAAGTTTTATAGCATCAGGATGATCAATAAAAAATTTGTTATTCTTGTATGCCTGCAGGCCCAATTGGATTGACAACTTGAAAACTGTCCTGATACAGTATAAGTTTTATAGCATCAGGATGATCAATAAAAAATTTGTTATTCTTGTATGCCAAGCCATCGTCAAAATCTTCAAGTAAATCAGGATTTTTATCTTTACGCTCATCGAAATGTTCCTGCCCTACCGATTTATTTAGATAAAGGCCTTTCAATGATTTTTCAATTGAAACGTAATGGAAATATATTTTTATCTTTACGCTCATCGAAATGTTCCTGCCCTACCGATTTATTTAGATAAAGGCCTTTCAATGATTTTTCAATTGAAACGTAATGGAAATACTCTCTGTTCCCATCAACGGTTTTTAAAAATACAGGCTCTGGAGCAACATAATTATAACATTTCTCTTAAAGTCCGAGGATAATTTTTTGTTATAGTTACCTATGCTAAATGCAGTCAGTTCTTCGAGGATTTCATCGAAATTTTTATCTCTACAAATTTCTTGTTTTACAAGCCATTGCCTGAGTATTTTCTTAGAAATTTCATGGCCTTGGTCTGTGATTATTTGAAAATCAGTGACTATTGTTTGGACAGTTGTTATAGTTACCTATGCTAAATGCAGTCAGTTCTTCGAGGATTTCATCGAAATTTTTATCTCTACAAGTTTCTTGTTTTACAAGCCATTGCCTGAGTATTTTCTTAGAAATTTCATGGCCTTGGTCTGTGATTATTTGAAAATCAGTGACTATTGTTTGGACAGTACTAGCTGGAATCGCAAACTGGCTTTCTAATTTTAAATATAAATTTGCTAAATTTTGTAGGAAAATATTTTCAGAGTCAGCTGCATTGTAACAATCCTCACCCTCATTATTCTTTTGATTATTTTCAGCATCATCATTTTCAAAAATTTTTTCACTACAATCTTCCTCACAGTATTTTTCGCATTGATTTTCCTCAGGTACCGTTTCAAGACCATTTTTTTCTACACAAGAGCGATGGTATTTCGATAAATGACTTGTCAACGACTGTACTTTACCATATTCTTTGTTGCAATTATCTACAGGGCATTTTACCCTAGACCCAGATTTAATATAATGTTTTAAATGTCGCAAAAGAGAACTAGACTCTTGAAATGATTTTTCACATATGTCAAGCGTGCACAAGTAGCTAGCATTTGGATCCGCGGCGATGCACAGCTTATTAGACTCAGAAACATTTTTTATAATCAGTTGATGGGTACGAATCAAATGAAGACGCAACGCACTTCGTGATTTGTAAACTTTAGGACATCTGCTTATTAGACTCAGAAACATTTTTTATAATCAGTTGATGGGTACGAATCAAATGAAGACGCAACGCACTTCGTGATTTGTAAACTTTAGGACATCGTTCGTAACCACAATGAAAATTTTGACTCAAAACCAAATGAAGTTGCATGTGCTTCAAAAATTGTGCCCATTGTATTGATTCGTACCCATTTAGGACATCGTTCGTAACCACAATGAAAATTTTGACTCAAAACCAAATGAAGTTGCATGTGCTTCAAAAATTGTGCCCATTGTATTGATTCGTACCCACAAAATCTACAAAAGAACATGTTGACTGCCTGCCAGTAATCACAATTGACTCAAAACCAAATGAAGTTGCATGTGCTCCAAAAATTGTGCCCATTGTATTGATTCGTACCCACAAAATCTACAAAAGAACATGTTGACTGCCTGCCAGTAATCACAACTCTACTTCTAGTCATTCAATTCTGAATTGAAAAATTTTGTATTGATTCGTACCCACAAAATCTACAAAAGAACATGTTGACTGCCTGCCAGTAATCACAACTCTACTTCTAGTCATTCAATTCTGAATTGAAAAATTCAATGATGTTATTACCTGCCGAAAACAGATATAATGGTAGCAAGTGTGAGAATAGCCTTCCAAGACTCACTGTGATGATTGAACTCAAAGAATGTTTATCTACAGGGCATTTTACCCTAGACCCAGATTTAATATGCTGTTTTAAATGTCGCAAAAGAGAACTAGACTCTTGAAATGATTTTTTACATATGTCAAGCGTGCACAAGTAGCTAGCATTTGAATCCGCGGCGATGCACATCTTATTAGACTCTGCAAAAGAGAACTAGACTCTTGAAATGATTTTTTACATATGTCAAGCGTGCACAAGTAGCTAGCATTTGAATCCGCGGCGATGCACATCTTATTAGACTCAGAAACATTTTTTATAATCAGTTGATGGGTATCATATGTCAAGCGTGCACAAGTAGCTAGCATTTGAATCCGCGGCGATGCACATCTTATTAGACTCAGAAACATTTTTTATAATCAGTTGATGGGTAAGAATCAAATGAAGACGCAACGCACTTCGTGATTTGTAAAATTTAGGACATCGTTCGTAACCACAATGAAAATTTTGACTCAAAACCAAATGAAGTTGCATGTGCTTAATCAAATGAAGACGCAACGCACTTCGTGATTTGTAAAATTTAGGACATCGTTCGTAACCACAATGAAAATTTTGACTCAAAACCAAATGAAGTTGCATGTGCTCCAAAAATTGTGCCCATTGTATTGATTCGTACTCACAAAATCTACAAAAGAACATGTTGACTGCCTGCCAGTAATCACAACTCTACTTCTAGTCATTCAATTCTGAATTGAAAAATATTCAATGATGTTATTACCTGCCGAAAACAGATATAATGGTAGCAAGTGTGAGAATAGCCTTCCAAGACTCACTGTGATGATTGAACTCAAAGAATGTGTTATTCAATGATGTTATTACCTGCCGAAAACAGATATAATGGTAGCAAGTGTGAGAATAGCCTTCCAAGACTCACTGTGATGATTGAACTCAAAGAATGTGTAGATATTGCTCTGAAAAAATTAACATCCTATGATATACCAGTATATAACTATATTACTGTGAGATACTTACGGAGAACAATTTTTAATGCGATGTATGACAAAACCTGGCCGATAATGCAACGATGACAGCAATGCATAGATAAAACTGAAAAATATAACACAGTCGTGTAAGTTTATGCTTAATAATAATGTGGAGGAATTAATTAAAACGGAATAAGTTAATTGTGTAGACAAAAAAATTAATTTAAGGAATAAAAATTGACGAATTTTTCAAACAATTAAAATACTAAATATAAATAGAAAATGAAAAAAAAAATCTTTATTAAAAAAAATTCATTTTGAAAAGTAAAAAAAAAAACGAATAAATAAAAAATAATTTCGCATACAGATTGAGAAATAAGAAAAAAAGTAATTCGGCATCACTACAGCATGCACGAGGTTATGTAGCTCGAGGACTGTGTGGGTGTATACCAAAAGTTTTAATGCACTTGAGAAATAAGAAAAAAAGTAATTCGGCATCACTACAGCATGCACGAGGTTATGTAGCTCGAGGACTGTGTGGGTGTATACCAAAAGTTTTAATGCACTACACTTTTATAATTGTACTTTTCTTGGCATCACTACAGCATGCACGAGGTTATGTAGCTCGAGGACTGTGTGGGTGTATACCAAAAGTTTTAATGCACTACACTTTTATAATTGTACTTTTCTCAAAGCCTATGAAATTACATTACCAGAAATAAATATAGTGTAATGACGAGAAAAAAAATAATAGCAAACAATTTTTATTACCAGGACAATGGTCGGTTAGCCTATGAAATTACATTACCAGAAATAAATATAGTGTAATGACGAGAAAAAAAATAATAGCAAACAATTTTTATTACCAGGACAATGGTCGGTCAATATTTCCGGCCTTTCGGCCACGCGGAAAAATTGGCGTTGGCGGGGTGTGGATATATGATGCCGCCAATATTATTATAGTTGAGGATTTTCGCAAGGAGCCTATCTAAATCAACAATGAATGAATTATTCCACTTCGTTAGGCAGCCTAATATTTAAATATAAAATTGGCGTTGGCGGGGTGTGGATATATGATGCCGCCAATATTATTATAGTTGAGGATTTTCGCAAGGAGCCTATCTAAATCAACAATGAATGAATTAATCCACTTCGTTAAGCAGCCTAATATTTAAATAGTTGAAAATACATGGCGAAGGTGGTATATAAATTTATTGTTTAGGTATTAGGTTATCAACTGCGTTCCTGTTTTAGAATGCAGCCTAATATTTAAATAGTTGAAAATACATGGCGAAGGTGGTATATAAATTTATTGTTTAGGTATTAGGTTATCAACTGCGTTCCTGTTTTAGAAGGATACGAAGAGGATCTATTAACAGTAATTCGCTAAATTTTGTAGTAGAAAAGACTATTAATGTGCAT
>MVJL01001846.1:0-11509 GCA_002156465.1 Macrocentrus cingulum | reverse complement strand
AACAGGTCGAAAGGCAATTTCCATGCGTACAGACAATGGCACCGAGTATGTTAATGATGCTGTGAAAGAAGTTCTCAAACGTTTAAATGTAACTCATGAATTATCGCCTCCCTATGTGAAGCAGTGCAATGGCATGGCAGAGCGGGAAAATCGGACACTATGCGACACAGCGCGGTCGCTGTTATTCAACACCGATTTGTCAAGGTCAGATAGGCATTTGTTGTGGACGGAAGCAGTGGGAACAGCTGCTTATCTCCGAAATCGTGTACCCAATCGAGGTAATAAAAATACAACACCGTATAGCGAATGTTATGGGAAGAAACCAAGTGTTGCTCATCTTCGTGTGTTTGGCGCACCTGCATTTGTTCGTATTCCCTGCGCACACTCTACATCAAAACGCGCCCCGCAACACCTACAGCTACCAGTGAGTCCGATGGCGCACTCTCTGCATCGAAACGCGCCCCGGCAATACCTGTAGCTAGCAGTGAGTCCGATGGCTCACGCTCTGCGGCGTCCAAGATTGGAAGATATCCAACAGAGTGAGAGCCAACAAGCCCACCGCTTGTATATGCTTCTTGGCTCACGCTCTGCGGCGTCCAAGATTGGAAGATATCCAACAGAGTGAGAGCCAACAAGCCCACCGCTTGTATATGCTTCTAAAATCGGCGGCTGATCAGGGCGAGCAGTGAGTCCGCTGGCTCACACTCTGTGGAATCTAGAATTGGAGAATATCCAACAGAGCGAAAGCTTGTGAAAACTCAATTGTTAAAGGGTTTTTTATCAAATTGTTCGAATTTAACTTAAAGAGATTAATTTCAACAAAAACTAACTTAAAAAAAAAAACTTTTCTGATGATATTTATTTATCTAAAGTTTATTTTAAAGAAACTACAACTTTCAGAAAGTTTTTAATCAAATCGAAAATTTTTAATGCATCAAATAATATTAAAAAATGTCAATGAAAATTTTTTTGACACTTTTTTTTGTTATACAGAGTGTGCTTCACAGTTCTTCTTGTCATCTAGATGCGTAATAAGTTTCAGAAACCGATAAAAAAAATTATGTGCCTTAAATCACACAGGATTTATAGACAATACAATTATTCATTCGTCGCAATAGTCATTGTATTTATAAGACCAGTAGAAGTGTAAGAAGATAACAAAAATACATACCATTGTAATTTTATCTGTATTCATATAGAGGGTTTATAGGGATTATTATGCTAAAATTTTGCCATTAATTTTTAGTACAATTTTTAGAGATGCTGAATCATTGTAATTTTATCTGTATTCATATAGAGGGTTTATAGGGATTATTATGCTAAAATTTTGCCATTAATTTTTAGTACAATTTTTAGAGATGCTGAATTCCTTATGCATGGTCGCGTGCAGTTTCTCAAATCCCATCTATTTTTTTTTTATTTTGCCATTAATTTTTAGTACAATTTTTAGAGATGCTGAATTCCTTATGCATGGTCGCGTGCAGTTTCTCAAATCCCATCTATTTTTTTTTTCTATTTGATGGTCCATTTAAGTAGAACATAGAACATAAACAACAGTCGAAAAGTTTGTAATTTTTTTTTCATAATAAAGAGAGGATAAAACAATGTATTTAAATTATTCCCAAATTTATATAGTCCAATAATAGTCCGAAATTCCGAAAAAAATAAACAATAAGAAAACTTTTGAAAGATATTTTCTTTTGAAAGATAATTTCTTATCTATCTGTTAATAATAATAATGATTCAATTGCACGTTTAAAAAATAAACAATAAGAAAACTTTTGAAAGATATTTTCTTTTGAAAGATAATTTCTTATCTATCTGTTAATAATAATAATGATTCAATTGCACGTTTTCGATCACTTCTTATCGTCTGCGAATTGATTATTCTTTTGAAAGATAATTTCTTATCTATCTGTTAATAATAATAATGATTCAATTGCACGTTTTCGATCACTTCTTATCGTCTGCGAATTGATTATTCTCGATTCTAATGTTGAAATTTCGGTTTCATTTGGGTTTTATTTGGGTTTTGTGTTTTTTCGTAGTTTCCTGTAATTCTTCATTTAATTTTGTCAATTCTGAGATATTTGATTGAAGATATTGTTCATCTTGATTCGTTTGATGAATTTTTTCACCCAATTTTTTATTTTCTAAGATAAATTGATCATTTTGTGATCGTAAATTTTAATGTAATAATTGTTTTTCTTCAAGTTTCTGAATTCTTCCAGTAAATCATTGTTTTCTTTTGTTAAATTTGTGATTTTTTCATTTAATGTCGTTATTTTTTCAGAATCCGGTTGTTTTGTCTTGATTAATGTCGATCTTGTAGTTTAGTCAATTTTATCACTAAATCGTAGTTTTTTTCGGTTAAATTGACAATTTTCTCGTTTAAACTTGCGATTGTGTCTGTTGAATTATTTGGAACTTCCATTATCCGCTCAAATGTAGGAGACGAATTTTTCCCCGAAACCCAAAGTCGTTAGTTTGAGCCCATTGGCACCTCAGGGGGTATGGCGAGAGGTAGCCGGGCAGAATTTTCGCCAACGATGCACATCAGGCAATGTGCATCGTTGGCTACCTGACCGGCGTCAGAGGGTAAGGGAGAAAAGTCGGACCGCGGGTACATTTGTGGGAGTGTTGAATGCACGAGGATTTTCACGTGTTGGATGGGTGCAATCGATATTCGAGCGCTACCGTGAGTGATTTATATGTGCTTTTTTATTTAATGGTTTTCGTTTTAAATAATTGAAGAATAAATTTATTTCTTAGGGGCGGTCGATGCTCACCATTAGTTTGGGAACACGGGTACCGATTCTCCTGATAATCAAATGAACCTTGCACGTTGGCGATCGCATATTACTAACCAGAATAAGCCGAGACCAGCGCGTAAAGGTGCACTTGTAGGATATGAACCAGCAGATAATCCAACAAGTAGCGAAGATGGAAGTAATGATAGTGATGATATTGATGCGACAGTGCTCGTTGATGATCGGAATGACGAGTGGGGTATTATTCGAGGTAATAAACACGCATATCTTTTTGTTGAAAAATATTAGATGTAAGCTACTCATGCGCCATCTGCTCATGTGAGCTCGTTCCTTCTGTCGGTTTGTGTCGAGGGATAGTAGTCCATCGTCAACCTCTGTAAAGGCTTGTGGCCTGTTTATTTATTGATAATTAAAATCACTTTTCTTGCACCCGTACTGTCTCTATTCATATGAACTCCTTTCTGAACAGATTATGAGACTTAAGCGCTTTGGATTCTCTGTACGATTTTCGGAGAACCGAGTTTTATTAATAATTGTGAATTAGAGTCAGTTTTCCGTGAAGATGTTTTGGAGAGCCACAAAATCTGGGAAATCGCTGATGGCACTGAAGCTAAGCCAACAAATGGAGCTGAATTGAAGAATTGGAAAGCAAAAGATAGCAAAGCACGTTCTGTTATAAGGTCGACGCTGGATGATTCGACTTTTGATCAAGTATGTAATTGCGAGTCTTCTGTTGACATTCTAGGGCGGATTAAAACTATTTTAGAGCCTAAGTCGTTAAATGTTTTGTTGGAATTGCTTCGTGAGTTCTTCACGTATACGTGGAAAACCGATAGTACCGTTGGCACTTTTGTAGCTGGACTCAAGGTCATCGCGCGTAAAATCGACGCGCTGGAAACAACAGATTTTGGTAAAAAATTCAATGAAAAACTTATGATGGCAAAAATTTTGGGCTTGCTGCCGAGGAGCTTTAATAATTTTTAAGTTTTTAATAATTTTGTGACAAGTTGGTCACTGTTGTCTGATGAGACCTCGCTAACTTCTTTTCTAGAGAAGCTTGCCGATGCTGAGAGGAGTATGAAGCAGACTGGTCAAATTGAAGATGTGGCAGCGTTGCCTGAAGTGTATAAGGCGAACGTGCACACGAAAAATACGGAGGAGCTTGGTAGAAAGAGGTTTAACGGCAAATGTAACTTCTGTGGAAAAATTGGTCATAAGGAGCGTTACTGTTAGATTAAAGCGAGAAAGGCGAATGAAAGCAGTACAAGGAGTCCAATGATGATGAAAGCGGCTTGTCGGCTTCGTGTTTAAGTGCGATAGATAAGAGCTCTAGAATAATAGCGGACTCCGGTGCGAGTATTCACTTAACGAATAAAATGGAATGGTTCTCATCGCTTCGAAAATTAAATTCCCCAGTGGCGCTCAGCGTAGCTAACAGTGAGACCTTGTGGGCGACTCATATTGGTAATATAAACATTGAAAAGTCAGTAGATGGTCGCAGTTGGGAGAATCGAGTTTGGGAAGATGTTAACTACGCAAAGAATGCGGGTAATGAGTCGTTGTTCTCCACAACATACATGGAAACTGTGAAAGGCTATAGCTTTCGACATGGGGATGGTATTATGCAGTTGATGGATGGAGAAAATACGATTTTGGGCGGAAAGAAAAGTGAGAGCCAATATGTCCCATTTATTCGGGTAAGATTACCAGCTTTTTGTGTGAAAATTGCTCAGACTGTTGATCTGTGGCATCAGCGCCTGGATCATGCGAGTGATGAGGCAATTCGTGTCATGTCAAAAAATAATTTCGTTGATGGGTTACACATAACTGGCGTTAAGAGAGATTTGTGTGACGCATGCCATTTTGGTAAACAAACTGCCAATGAAACGTAAGTGTGCTCCGGGTGAGCGTTTTCACTCCGATGTATGCCATGTCGGTGTGACTTCGTGGAATAAATGCAGATTTTTCCTGACTATTAAAGATGAGGCGTCGAGCTTTCGTAGAGTCTTCTTTTTGAGAACTAAGGAAAATGTTGCTGATGCTATTAGTGTTTTTCTTGCTGATGCTGAAAGGGAAACAGGTCGAAAGGCAATTTCCTTGCGTACAGACAATGGCACCGAGTATGTTAATGATGCTGTGGAAGAAGTTCTCAAACGTTTAAATGTAACTCATGAATTATCGTCTCCCTATGTGAAGCAGTGCAATGGCATGGCAGAGCGGGAAAATCGGACACTATGCAACACAGCGCGGTCGCTGTTATTCAACACCGATTTGTCAAGGTCAGATAGGCATTTGTTGTGGACGGAAGCAGTGGGAACAGCTGCTTATCTCCGAAATCGTGTGCCCAATCGAGGTAATAAAAATACAACACCGTATAGCGAATGGTATGGGAAGAAACCAAGTGTTGCTCATCTTCGTGTGTTTGGCGCACCTGCATTTGTTCGTATTCCCGATAGCCTGAGACATAAAATGGATGCAAAGGCCCGCAAAACAATATTTGTTGGGTATGATCGTCTCACTAATAATGTCTACAGGATTTTTGATCCAGTGAAAAAGGTCGTGGAAAGAGTCTCTGATGTTATTATACCGGATGAAGCTCGCTGTGACAGTGAGGTTCTGTTTCCTTTGCCAATAAATGAACTTGAAAATAATGAGGTACTTGAGGAGTCAGCGCCGGGTCAGTCAGAGGCTGTACCACACGACAACTCGTCTGATGATGGGTTCCTTTGCCAATAAATGAACTTGAAAATAATGAGGTACTTGAGGAGTCAGCGCCGGGTCAGTCAGAGGCTGTACCACACGACAACTCGTCTGATGATGGGTATGATGTTTTCGAGGAAACTTCTGAAATGCCTGTTGAAGATCTCGAGTCACAAGAAGTCAAGAATAGGCTGTACCACACGACAACTCGTCTGATGATGGGTATGATGTTTTCGAGGAAACTTCTGAAATGCCTGTTGAAGATCTCGAGTCACAAGAAGTCAAGAAAAGGGGACGGCCACTTGGCTCAAAAAATATTCTCAGGCCAATACCGGAGACTGACCGTGTTTTGAGGCAGAGAACTAAGTCTGCGTACAGTGCAGCTGTGAAAATTGTCGGCCACTTGGCTCAAAAAATATTCTCAGGCCAATACCGGAGACTGACCGTGTTTTGAGGCAGAGAACTAAGTCTGCGTACAGTGCAGCTGTGAAAATTGCTCTAGATCCAGTGTCTTATGAAGACGCTGTGAGTCGGGACAACTGTAATCAGTGGAAGAAAGCGATGGATGAAGAGATGTCATCGTTGTTGGAGCATCAAACCTGGAAACTGGTTGTGAGAGGTTTTAGCCAGACGCGAGGAGTGGATTATTTTGAAACATTCTCACCTGTAGAACGATATGAATCGGTTCGAGCAATTCTTGCTGTATTGGTTGTGAGAGGTTTTAGCCAGACGCGAGGAGTGGATTATTTTGAAACATTCTCACCTGTAGAACGATATGAATCGGTTCGAGCAATTCTTGCTGTAGCTGCACAAGAAAATATGAAAATGATGCAGTTTGATGTGAAGACTGCATTTCTCAATGGACCTTTGGAGGAAACTATCTATATGGAGCAGCCGGAAGGCTATGAGGACGGAAGCAACCGTGTTTGTTTATTGCAGAGGAGTCTTTATGGACTGAAGCAAGCGCCACGCAATTGGAACAAGCATTTTCAGAATTTTCTGGTAAATTCCGGCTTGACACCGTCAGAATCGGATCCATGTATTTTTGTGAGAAAGGCTAACACTACTGAATGGATGTTTGTGTGCCTCTATGTTGATGACGGACTAGTCGACTGCAAGGATGAAAATATTTTGACCGAGTTTATGCAGGATTTAAAAACAAATTTCGAGGTCACAGCACATGAGCCAACGTGCTACGTTGGAATGGAAATAGTGCATGACCAACCAGAGAAAACAATTTGTGTTCATCAGAGAGGATATATTTCACGTGTGCTGTCACGTTTTGGAATAGAAAATTGTAAGGCTGCCACGTCGCCACTGAGTAGTCAAGACAAATTTACAAAAGAGCTGTTTGACAAACAGGGGGGAAAAGGAAATTATCGTTATCGTGAAGCTGTAGGGTGCCTAAACTATATTGCACTAATTTCAAGGCCAGATATATCGTTTGCCGTTAATCTGTTGGCTAGGTACTCAAATAATCACACTGCGGCGAGAGTATATGTCTAAAGAGTGTATGTCTATAGAGTATATGTCTATTGCAGAGGCTTTGAAAGAGGTATTATGGTTGCGACCATTTCTGGAGTCCATTGGGTTGAAGCAAACTAGTGGCACTGAGTTAAAAGTAGATAATCAAGCTGCTATTGCCATGTCCAAGAATCCAGAATTTCATAAAAGAACCAAACACATTGGAGCACGATTTCATCGCGTGCGACAAGAGCAAGATGCCGGAAATATTGTCGTCAATTATATTCCGACAAATAATCAACTCGCGGACCTATGTACAAAAAATCTTTCGTGGAGAAAAATTGTTGTTCATTTGAGAAAGTTAATGATGACGTCATGAGTAAGGAAGGGTGTTGAAAAATATTAGATGTAAGCTACTCATGCGGGAGCAGAGGAGGCGGAATGCCCGGAGCCGGGATAGGTCCACCACTCAGAGCCATCCGTCGGGAGGCGGTGGAAAGCGGACGAGGTCCCTTGACACCACCCCGAGGGAAGGCCAGCGGGCTCCCAAGAAAAGCTGTCGGCAGGACACCCCCCCAGGGGCGTATGCCGACGCACTCAAGAGCGGCCTGAAGGTGGCGATAGTCCCGTTGACACCACCCCGAGGGAAGGCCAGCGGGCTCCCAAGAAAAGCTGTCGGCAGGACACCCCCCCAGGGGCGTATGCCGACGCACTCAAGAGCGGCCTGAAGGTAGCGATAGTCCCGAAAGACTACCCCCAGGCGCTACTTGAGAAAGGGGAAGCGGACAAGGTGGCCGCGGCCCTCATGACGGCACTAAACCGGATCCCGGAAGGGAATGAGGTCCCGTGCTTCGACGGAGTCAGGGTCGAGCGGGGAGCAGTTTGGGTCTCCTGCAGACAGGACTCCGACATGGTAACCGGATCCCGGAAGGGAATGAGGTCCCGTGCTTCGACGGAGTCAGGGTCGAGCGGGGAGCAGTTTGGGTCTCCTGCAGACAGGACTCCGACATGGAGTGGGTGAGGGAAAGGGGGCCCGGGGGTTCCAGCGCCTTCCCAGACCTAACCCCTCCCTCTCCCTTCCCCCCGGAGGCGGGTACCTCGGCCAGCCTCACGGCTGAACCGATGGGCCCGGGGGTTCCAGCGCCTTCCCAGACCTAACCCCTCCCTCTCCCTTCCCCCCGGAGGCGGGTACCTCGGCCAGCCTCACGGCTGAACCGAGTGTCCGATTCTCCCAGACTAACCTGCAACACTGCAGGGCGGCATCGGCAGTTCATAGTCGATGCCTCTCAGTGGAGCAGACAAACATATCCCTAATCCAAGAACCCTGGGTACACAAAGGGCAGGTAAAAGGGATCAGCACGCGGCAGGGCACAATTGTCCATGGTGGAGCCGGGGCGGACCCAAGGGCATGCATCTACATCAGTAGTAAGCATCATGCTCTGGGCCTTAGCCAACTCTGTACAAGAGATCTGGCCGCCGCCAGGGTGTCGCTAAACACGGGAGGGAGAAAGCTGGACATCGTAGTATGCTCGGCTTACTTCCCCTTCGACTCAGCAGAGCTCCCACCAACTAACGAGTTTAGGAGGCTGGTGGAGTACTGCAGGAAGGAGAAACTACCCCTCGTGGCAGGGTGTGATGCAAATGCACACCACACGATATGGGGCAGTACGGACGCCAACGCGAGAGGTGTGGCCCTCTTGGAGTACTTGGCGACAACGAACCTCGAGATCGCCAATAGTGGGGGTCAACCGACGTTCGTCACATCAAGGCGGCAGGAAGTGCTAGATATCACTCTCTGCAGCCGAAGCGTGTCACGGCTTATCACGAGATGGGAGTGGGGGTCAACCGACGTTCGTCACATCAAGGCGGCAGGAAGTGCTAGATATCACTCTCTGCAGCCGAAGCGTGTCACGGCTTATCACGAGATGGGAGGTCTGCAGTGAAGATTCACTGTCGGACCAACGGAGGATAGCCCTCACACTAGCAGCGTCACCCCGATCCGAAGCCGAGGAGGTTTACAGGAACTCCAGGCTGACGGACTGGGAGGGGTACAAAAGAGCGGTGGGCAGCTGGGACACAGGGCAAACCTTTGGTGGAGTACTGCAGGAAGGAGAAACTACCCCTCGTGGCAGGGTGTGATGCAAATGCACACCACACGATATGGGGCAGTACGGACGCCAACGCGAGAGGAGTGGCCCTCTTGGAGTACTTGGCGACAACGAACCTCGAGATCGCCAATAGCGGGGGTCAACCGACGTTCGTCACATCAAGGCGGCAGGAAGTGCTAGATATCACTCTCTGCAGCCGAAGCGTGTCACGGAGGAGAGGTCGACGCGGCAGTAACCAAACTGCAAGACGCCAGGATGATCGCATCCTGGCGTTCGAAGAAGCCTGTCCACTGAGGAAACGCAAAAGGGAAACAGACGCCAGGTGGTGGAACAAGAAGCTGGAGAAACTCCGAAAGGAGTTCATCCTGGCGTTCGAAGAAGCCTGTCCACTGAGGAAACGCAAAAGGGAAACAGACGCCAGGTGGTGGAACAAGAAGCTGGAGAAACTCCGAAAGGAGTCTCGGAGGCTTCTGAGAAGGGCCACCTGGTCAGGTAGGGACTCGGACTGGGCAACCTATAGGGAGACCCAGAAGGAGTATAAGGCGCTCATCAAAGTTAGGAAGAGGGAGACCTGGATGCCACCTGGTCAGGTAGGGACTCGGACTGGGCAACCTATAGGGAGACCCAGAAGGAGTATAAGGCGCTCATCAAAGTTAGGAAGAGGGAGACCTGGAGAAGGTTCTGCGAGCAGACCGAGGAGCTACCAGTGGTAGCCAGGTTGCAGAGGATCTTCTCCAATGGTCCCTCCAAAAAGCTGATGGGGTTAACGCTCCCAGGCGGATCCATGGCCGGCAGTTACGAACAAGTGCTGGCATCCAATGGTCCCTCCAAAAAGCTGATGGGGTTAACGCTCCCAGGCGGATCCATGGCCGGCAGTTACGAACAAGTGCTGGCACGCATGGTGGAGGTGCACTTCCCTGGCTCGGTTCCGGTCACTCGGGGGGTGCACACTCCATATTGCAAGGGTACCGCCTCGAAGGAGGATTGGGAAACGGCGTCGCGTGCAGTTACGAACAAGTGCTGGCACGCATGGTGGAGGTGCACTTCCCTGGCTCGGTTCCGGTCACTCAGGGGGTGCACACTCCATATTGCAAGGGTACCGCCTCGAAGGAGGATTGGCAAACGGCGTCGCGTATCGTGACGCTGAGCAGGATCAGATGGGCTATGGACAGCTTTGAGAAGTACAAGAGTCCGGGAGTGAACGGCATATTCCCCGCCTAAACGGCGTCGCGTATCGTGACGCTGAGCAGGATCAGATGGGCTATGGACAGCTTTGAGAAGTACAAGAGTCCGGGAGTGAACGGCATATTCCCCGCCCTCCTTCAGGAGGGTGGCGATACGCTGAGCAGGATCAGATGGGCTATGGACAGCTTTGAGAAGTACAAGAGTCCGGGAGTGAACGGCATATTCCCCGCCCTCCTTCAGGAGGGTGGCGAGGTGCTCGTAAAGCTCCTGAGACCTATTTTCAAGGCGTGCTTAGCCCTGGGTCACACACCGAAGCCGTGGAGAGCAGTGCGGGTGATTTTTATACCAAAACCCGGCAAAGACTCGTACGACCTCCCAAAATCGTTCCGACCGATCAGTCTCACCTCCTTTCTTTTGAAAACGCTGGAGAGGCTTTTTTTATACCAAAACCCGGCAAAGACTCGTACGACCTCCCAAAATCGTTCCGACCGATCAGTCTCACCTCCTTTCTTTTGAAAACGCTGGAGAGGCTGGTCGATCGGCACATCAAGGGCGGGGCCCTAATGGAGAGGCTCATACACCTAACACAGCACGCTTATCAAGCCGGCAGGTCGGTCGAAACTGCGCTGCACTCAGTGGTTCGCTACGTGGAAGCAGCCTTCGACCAGAAGGAGTCGGTACTTGGGGTGTTCTTAGACGTGGAGGTCAGGTCGGTCGAAACTGCGCTGCACTCAGTGGTTCGCTACGTGGAAGCAGCCTTCGACCAGAAGGAGTCGGTACTTGGGGTGTTCTTAGACGTGGAGGGAGCGTTTCATAACACTCCGTTCAGCGTCATGAAAGAAGCAGCTAGATCTTTCGGCATTGATCGCACGGTCGTTAATTGGATCGACGGCATGCTGGCGGCTAGGACTGTTACTACGACAATTGGAGGCAGCACGACAGCGGCCCGGGTTATGAAAGGATGCCCGCAAGGTGGAGTTCTCTCCCCTCTGCTGTGGCTGACTTTGGAGGCAGCACGACAGCGGCCCGGGTTATGAAAGGATGCCCGCAAGGTGGAGTTCTCTCCCCTCTGCTGTGGCTGACGGTCATCGACGGGCTGCTGGTAAGACTCGCCCAAATTGGTATTATGGCGGTAGGGTACGCAGACGACGTACTCATCATGGTCAGAAGTGCCCACCCCCGGGAGATGACAAGCAGAATGCAGAAGGCACTCGACCTTGTCGGAAGTTGGTGCTCAGAAACCTTCTTAAGGATCAACCCGGCCAAAACCGAGATGCTGCT
>MVJL01001845.1:0-10243 GCA_002156465.1 Macrocentrus cingulum | reverse complement strand
ACGATAATAATTACCCAGTGAGTGGTAAAAACGACCCGGTTTTTAGTAAAAACTTATCCAAATTCCACTTCGTCCCCGGTTTACCCTGCATTGGGGGGTAATTTTTACTCAGAGGATTTCTCCGTGTGGCTATACGAAGGATCACACAAGAGTGAAAATTTTCGACCACGCGGCAGCAGTCAACGCCCCGAGGTGCCTGTTCGAGATACTCTCGCCATTGCAAGGATCAACTAACTGGGAAAAAGTGACAAGACCTCCCGATCATTCAACCGCCGAGGAATTTCATTGCGACGACCCCGAAGTGTCCCGACGGATCAGCAGAGTCCTACAGCCCCGGCAAAATCATCAGCTCATCAGCGCCAGAATAAAGTTCTCGTCATTTTGTAAGTCACGTTGTCTTCCTCCGAGCTGGCTCTGACCATACAATTAATAAAATCTATATTAATTACCGCCCCAATTACCGTCCAATTTTGAATTTAGTTGACAGCATTATAATCAATCGTCGAGAGGATTTTCTAATCATTGCAAAACTCTTAAATGACGTGAACTTATTTGAACATTTAAGTGCGTATCAAGTAACGAGAAATAAGTTTTCATGGATAGCATTGGATGAAAAAAATATCATTGACTGTCTTGTGACACATCTTGTACAAGCAAGTGATGGAAGGGAACATATTATTAAGAATTGGTATTAGAAAATTTAGAATCATTGTGGAAAACAGTTTTGCCTACAATAAAATAATCGATTGACTGATCAAGCTATCATTTAGTTGCAGAAGTACTCCCCCATTAAAATACCCTGATTGCATACATTTCCACGACGTATTGGTGTGTGTATGCGTAAATACATATATATACAGTTATACATATAACCGCAGGATACTCGAATTTAAAAAAATGACATGATTGAAAAGAAATTTTTACGATGATTCAAGAAATTCTTACCATGACCAAAAGAATTTGCACTGTTTCTAAAGTAAAATTTGGTCCGTCGGGATTTTTAATATGGTCTCTCGTGATGTTTGATATAAGCATACTATAATTTCCTACGTTATCGGTAATATTTGAGTCGATGCTACGTTATCCTCCGATTGCTACACCACATAGTATTGTCTGGTGGATTAGTTGGATATCTTATCTCATACAAAATTTTGAAGTAAAATTCTCTCCGTGTACAATTACATGATTCATCCAAATTGACAACTATTGACAGTTAGTTACCGGTAGAATATATCATGCAAATTTGCTCAAAGGACATCGATCAGGCGTGGCCAAATCTACCGAATGAAATGCAACAAAATCCGATGATTATGGATTACCAACGATGCCGAAGCCATTTCGGATCGACTATTTTTGAGTTTAACGGGCGGGCACTTATCAAAAAGGATTGCAATATGTGCAAAGTGCCTTAGAAAATAAGAATTAGAGAGCTCAGTTACTAGAAGCTCTCGAAAACATCCGTGGAGGGGATGATTTGAAGGCTGGTAGAAGATGGTAAAGATGTTCTGGGCTGCAGAGGTTGAGAGCAATGCAGTCCAGTCAGTCGCATATTGTTAGCACTAGAAGAATCAGTTATCGTAAAAGATGGACGTAGTTATTGACGTACAATGTTTCAAGATACCAAACAATGAGTTTATGGTGAAAGAGTTGGCGTATACAACTTATTCTTGTTCTCCAGCGGCGAATATGTTGGAAGAAAAATTAGGTGGATTGAGACGAACATCAACTAGACCAAATTTTGAGAATTAATTCTGCTTTGAACGGTCAAGTACTATTTAAGGCGCACACTAAATGAAATCTGCTCTGATCAACCACGGTTCACGGTTACGGACGATTGTGTTGTTTTTTTTTTTTTGGCAACACAAATGAGAGCTGCTGGTTTTGCTTTTCGACAAAGTCACAGCAGACTCACGAATCTGCCTCATGCTTTACCCATGAAAAAACAGCTGACCATTATTAGTCGCGTATACGAGTGTCGTATCGTATGAAATTTGTTTATTTCATTTAATTTACTATTAATTTACTATTAATTTATTTATTTTATTAAATTTTGAATTAACCAATTGCTATATTTCGTTCCATTTTTGTTCTTGGAAATTTACTTTCTGATTTGTTGGACAAGTTTCCTTCGTTTGCCTGAGAAAAAATGTTTATAAACTAAAATAAAAAAAATTTTTCTTTAAGTTTTCATTCTCTACTTTTCCGAATTTCATAAGGGTTATCTGTTAAAATAAAATATATATATATATTGTGACGCGACAAGTCGATATTGCTTGGTCGCGCACAAAGAATTTTATGGTTTATGTAGGTTGTAATTATTATATGATAATTACCTTGAAATACTGAAAATGCTATAGTTGGGAGATGGTAAGAGAGAGTGTATATTCGGCAATTTAGATCAACAAGATAATAAACTGTATTCAGATAGTGTTAGTAATTAGATACACGGCTGAGTTTTCACCTTGACAGACTCGATACAGAGCAAATATATCGGTTAGTATCGTACAAGCAGGGTGAAATAGAGACGCTATACAATCGTTAGCAAAGGGAATGATTCTATGGTAGATAAAGTGAACAGAAGTATGTAGTTGAGAGTAGTGTTCTCTCTCTCTCTCTCTCTCTCTCTCTCTCTCTCTCTCTCTCTCTCTCTCTTTCTCACGGAATAGACACGCGGTAAATCATCTGACCAGGTAGCTGAATATATGATCAGGGGCTTGATGATTGGTTTAGGAGGAAATTCACTCTCCTAAACTGTCTTTAGGGAGGAGAGATGTGACACAATACCTGGTGATGAGGTTATATCTCGGTGAATCCACAGGTTTCTCCTCTGACGGACGGGTGTACCAGGAATTGTAGAGCTATAGGCTCGTGGAATTATGTACACGGAGATTCTATAGGCTACACTAGTAGATTAGGTGCCTTTTTATGCACAGTTTAGGCTAACTGGGCTTAGCGTGAACTAACGCTAATTATCAGAACAACCGGCTCGATCACATTATAACACAAGAGTGCCGTGCGTTGCTGGTGGCTATTTAGGCTAACTGGGCTTAGCGTGAACTAACGCTAATTATCAGAACAACCGGCTCGATCACATTATAACACAAGAGTGCCGTGCGTTGCTGGTGGCTATAAGGGCCACGGTGTTTCGGCCATCGTAGAGTGGGGGGCAGCGTTCCGAGTCCTGGTGGGAACTACCGTTGGTAGCGCAAGGGCCATGGTGTTTCGGCTTTTTCGGAGCAGGGGGCAGCTCTCCTAGCCCCCGGAGTTGGGTAATTCGCGCGGGGAAAAATTGCGCTCCGCTTTACAATATCTAAAACAATGAATTGACATAAATTAAAAAAAATTTTGAGAAGGCAGGTTTGGGTCACACTAGCTATAAAATAGTGTACGATACGTGTGACTCCAGTTATTAATCAATCGCTACGCTCGGGCGCTAACTACGCCGTGCAATAATTACTAACTTAAGGTACACGTATCGTAATGTACTTTTCATAACTGCTCTTTTGTCGCCTAGTTTAAGACCGAGATTCTTTAAAAACTAAATGTTTTAACGTGTTCACCCTTTCGATACCGCTTGATGACTGATAATTTTTCCCCATTATAGTGTACTTATAGAGCACAATGCTATATAGGCAAACCACTGCTTTGCCCAATCTTACTCTGATATACAATCCCCATTATTCAGTTTTTATATGCAATCGTATTGTGATTGCTTTCCTCCTAAAATTTACAAATTCACCGTCTTGATCGGTTAATCTCAACTGTAGGTCTGATATTATCTCCACAGCGATTGAAAGATAAGTGATCTGCGTTAGTACTTTAACGATCCCATATCCAGGAGGAACATCTGAAACGAATTTATGGATAGTATGGACTAAACGTCATTATTGTAGGCTCCTTTCGTAATGTGACACAACATCAAGTGAATTGACGGTAAGAATAGAAGCAGGTTGAGACAAGGCGAGTTTGAATTTTCCCGCCATGTCTTGATTTGACCGTCCCTGGGGCGATTCAATTTCCCCGGGGAGAGCCCCTCAGAGTCCTACGGTCCTGTCCCTCACGGAAAAGAAGCACTCGCGCGCGCAGGGAGGCGGAGACTTGTGAAACAGCACGCGACGGCTAAAGATTAAGAATTTTCTCGCTGACCCAATTAAAAGATTTGACGTCGAAAATCAGCATTGATCGAGATCGGGTGTGTCTCGTGGTTTGTGGCGGACCTCCAGTGATTCACTGAGTGCCTTGGTTACCTCCAGAGTGTTTCATCGACGGAGAAAATCAGAGACAACAGTGGTGTACGTGCAGGTAAGGCAATTGGATCCGACGGCCCGAGTGACAGCGTGCTTATCCATCTTTGGTGTACAATATCCCACCAAATATCTCACGGTAGTGATAAATAAAACACTTATAAATCACGAGTGACTCAATACGGCCAGATTCCAGTCTCTGTTGAGTGTAAAGATCTCTCAAGAGCGAAGATTTTCAACCATGCGGCCGCAGTCTACGCCACGAGGTGCCTGATTGTGACACTCTGGTCCCTGCAAGATAAACTCAACGGCGAAATACACCATCCGAGAAGTCCCCGCCAGACAACCTCCGAAGGATTTTCTCCACGTCGACCCAGGGTTTTCCGACGGAACAACAGCATCCTGCATCCCGAGAAAACCATTACCTTAGCGCCAAAAGAATATTTTCGACGATTTGTAAGTCGTGTTTTTCCTCTTTCGAGTTGACTCAAACCACAAAATTTTCAATAAATTCAATTAAATAAACCTTATTTAATTACCGCCCTTCAGGCTAAAACCTTGGTATACTCTGACTAAATAAATTTAACTGAATAAATCAACACGTAATTACCGTCCCTAATTTTTCTACGCCAGGGCCAAGTAAGTACGAATGATATAAATTATATTTTACGATAAATAAAACCCGCTTGTTTCAATGGCGCTCGACGTAGGGCCCTGGCATAAAATCTAGGGAAGGAAAACTTTAGAAAATTCTAATTAATTGGAAAAATCTTATGAGAGACAAATTTATTCTAATTTAAAAATTTTTTTTGTAGAAGAAAAAAAATATATATAAATACTTTTTGTTACAATTGGAAAGTTTTACAAGGAATTTAAGGAATTAAAAATTTTTTTTTGTGGAGAGTCCAAGCTTGAAAATCTTGAAAAATCAGCATGAAAATTTGGTAGATAGTGCATAAAAATAATTTTGTTGCTGGACGCCGAGGAATTCAGAGGAAAATATAGTGTGAAATAAAATACTTCACGAGTGGCCTAGCAACAGCGGCCACGTCTATGAAAACATATGAGTCATAAAAATCGATAATCCTCTGAAGGAAACGAAAGAATATACAAAGACCTCACAAAAAAATATTTTCTCTCCGAGTTTCTCGGCCGAATAAAAAAAATATATATAAATACTTTTTGTTACAATTGGAAAGTTTTACAAGGAATTTAAGGAATTAAAAATTTTTTTTTGTGGAGAGTCCAAGCTTGAAAATCTTGAAAAATCAGCATGAAAATTTGGTAGATAGTGCATAAAAATAATTTTGTTGCTGGACGCCGAGGAATTCAGAGGAAAATATAGTGTGAAATAAAATACTTCACGAGTGGCCTAGCAACAGCGGCCACGTCTATGAAAACATATGAGTCATAAAAATCGATAATCCTCTGAAGGAAACGAAAGAATATACAAAGACCTCACAAAAAAATATTTTCTCTCCGAGTTTCTCGGCCGAAACACTGTATTGTCTGGTATTGGGACATTCTTGGCTGTCTGACTATTTGGAGCTCTAAAATTGCACTGGAGGACGACAGTAACGAGGAGGCCGAGGAGGAGGCTCTCTGTCAATATTGTGAGTCAAATAAACATCGAGGTAGACTTGGAAAAAATCCATCGGACGCATCATGAGAGTCTCTTGGCCTATCAATTGAAAGAGTATGGTCCAGCCCAACACATCTATCGCATGCAAGCGCGAGCTACTATTGGCGATATCACAACTACAGCCCTGCTAGATAGTGGAGCTACGCGTAGCGCAATGTCTCAGGTATTCTTCGAGGTAGTGAAAGGTTTCACAGCAATTGAGTTCGCTCCAGAGCCACCAGGTAGTCAACCAGCAGTATTGGCGAATGGGTCAATGTTATCCCCATTGAGTAGGGCATTCTTCGAGATTACGGTCGATGGAGTCACTGTATCTATTTGGGTGTTAGTATATCCCACCCTATCTGAGGAGCTCGTTTTAGGTCTTCATTTCTGGACTAAGGCTGACGTAAGAGTACAATCTCGTGATCTCTTGTGGTATTTAGGCCCGACTTCGAGAATCCATTCCTTTAAAAGTACACGCCAAATTTCTTCGCCACCGCGCATAAATAATCTAAGCGATAGGGAGGAGAAAGATTTAAATGAATTCCTAGATGTCGAGTTCGAGAAATTCAGAACAGCCGACCTCAGGGTCACTCAGAAAGTCAAACACATCATCTAATTGACTGATGACACGCCTTGTAGAATAAAATCTTATCGTAGGAGTCAACCGGTTCAAGACGCTATAAACAATGAAATCGATCGGTTATTAGAGAAGGGGTACATTAGGCCGAGCAATAGTGCCTGGTCCAGTCCATCCGTAGTGGTACTGAAGCCCAATAGGAAAATGCGCTTTTGTATAAATTACCGTCATTTAAATAAGCAGACTAAGAACCCAGCCTATCCCCTACCAAACGTGGATAGGATTATATCCTTACTCAGAGAGGTGAAAGTAATCTCTACCCATGATTTAACTAAGGCATTCCACCAAATCGTGATGGAGGAGAAAAGCATACCTTACACGGCTTTTCCAGTAGAAGGGCGACGTTTGTTTGAGTAGCTCAGGATGCCATTCGGTCTAACTGGCGAGTAGTGTACCTGGGGGGGGGCCTGGCCCGGGTAAAACAGATTTGCTGCTAAGTGCAGCCCGATCTGCAATACCGGCATCGTGGTAAATATCTTATTTTGAGGGTATTCGAGCTAATAGGGTTACCGACATCGCTGTAGAATGTGTTATTTATAGGGTATTCTAGCTAATGGAGTTACCGACATTGTGGTAAAATGACTTATATTGCGCTTTCAGAGTTACCGATGGTTTTCCATTAGTTGATAATTTAGAGCTCTGAATTACCGACCGTTGAAAATGGGCCTTATGGGTAGAGATGGAGCCTCTATTACCGACGGAATTGTTTGAGTGTTGAATAGTAGCATATGGGGAGATGAGGTTATGTGTTAATTGGTAAGAACAATCGAAAAGTTGGATAAAAATGGGGATAGAGAGGATTTGATATGAAAATTAAAATGGAATAAGTTACAGTGATAAGGAATTCTGTTGAAAGTGAATTTATCTTTCTTATACCATGTACAGTTCAGTATACAGAGCTGCGGATTAACGCAGAAGCAAGTCTGAACCTGTTTGAGAAGTAAACATATGGTTTTCTCAGTTCCCAACAATGATTAATTGTTTAGTATGCAGGTTCAAACCTGCTTAGCAAATTGAGGAAAATTTTAGAGAAAAATATGTAGTCTTAAAACGGTTTTGAGAAGTGGAGGGGCTCTCAGCACTCAAGTCTGAACCTGTTTGAGAAGTAAACATATGGTTTTCTCAGTTCCCAACAATGATTAATTGTTTAGTATGCAGGTTCAAACCTGCTTAGCAAATTGAGAAAAATTTTAGAGAAAAATATGCAGTCTTAAAACGGTTTTGAGAAGTGGAGGGGCTCTCAGCACATGCGTGGTCAATCAGTTATGATTTTTCTCAGTTCCCAACAATGATTAATTGTTTAGTATGCAGGTTCAAACCTGCTTAGCAAATTGAGAAAAATTTTAGAGAAAAATATGTAGTCTTAAAACGGTTTTGAGAAGTGGAGGGGCTCTCAGCGCATGCGTGGTCAATCAGTTATGACGGTGGGAAAAGACGACTGGGGGCTCAGAGCGTGCAGTGTCCTAGTCAGTCGTGAAACGGAACACAAAGTGTATTGTCAGTGTGTGCAGCTCAAGTTTACTATCCTACCGATTTGCAATTTGTGAGTACTCTTGACACTATTATTAGATCTCATAATTTGAATATATAATAATTTTTTGATCAATACCAACTGTTACAGTAGAGCCAAAATGGATCTTTCGGCAATTAACGAGGCAGTCAGATGTAAGGAGTTCTTGCCTAAGAAAAAAATGTAGTACTCTTGACACTATTATTAGATCTCATAATTTGAATATATAATAATTTTTTGATCAATACCAACTGTTACAGTAGAGCCAAAATGGATCTTTCGGCAATCAACGAGGCAGTCAGATGTAAGGAGTTCTTGCCTAAGTAAAAAATGGCAGAATTGGAGATGTCGGGCGAATATCTTATTACTGAAGTGAAACGTTCGAAGGATGGTAAATACGGGCCATGCATCATCCTGACGCTAAATGGGGAGTTTAATATTTTTCTACCCAAACGAACCACACTGTTCGGGCGAATATCTTATTACTGAAGTGAAACGTTTGAAGGATGGTAAATACGGGCCATGCATCATCCTGACGCTAAATGGGGAGTTTAATATTTTTCTACCCAAACGAACCACACTGTTGCTGAAGGATGAAATGAAGATGAAGCAACTGGAATCTACAGTTGAAAGTAAAAAATTATATTTACGCTACATTCGTGGTCGATACAACGATTTTGAATTTTTTTCTAAAGAATGAATTGTTCGATTTATAGAATTAAGCAATAAATGGTAAATATGTTAATTCAATTTTTTTATTCATCCTATGCTCCATAATATTACCTTTTTCTAAAGAATGAATTGTTCGATTTATAGAATTAAGCAATAAATGGTAAATATGTTAATTCAATTTTTTTATTCATCCTATGCTCCATAATATTACCGTTATACAACATTGATTTGAATTAAGAATTATCAAAAAAAATCGTAAAAGTGAAAAAAAAAAATATTTTTTTATTCATCCTATGCTCCATAATATTACCGTTATACAACATTGATTTGAATTAAGAATTATCAAAAAAAATCGTAAAAGTGAAAAAAAAAAATTTCAAAGAACTTGTAAGAGTAAAAAAAAATTTTTTTCGCCCACCTGAAACAGACAGAACATGAGATTAGAACCAAGAACTTAATTTTGTCATAGAAAGTAGTTAAAGAACTTGTAAGAGTAAAAAAAAATTTTTTTCGCCCACCTGAAACAGACAGAACATGAGATTAGAACCAAGAACTTAATTTTGTCATAGAAAGTAGTGTTTCGAAGTACTTACCTGTATCCCCACGACCATCCTGCTCCCACATAGAAATTCCACTTTTCCGTTCATGTAGTTGACAAATTTATTATTATTATAACTTTACAAAATGATCATTATCATAGTTTTTACTTACCTGTATCCCCAGGACCATCCTGCTCCCACATAGAAGTTCCACTTTTCCGTTCATGTAGTTGACAAATTTATTATTATTATAACTTTACAAAATGATCATTATCATAGTTTTCGATATCATTTGAGATGTACCAGTCGTTTAAATTTTCTACATTTTCTAAAGCACACATTGCACGACCATTCCTTTACAAAATGATCATTATCATAGTTTTCGATATCATTTGAGATGTACCAGTCGTTTAAATTTTCTACATTTTCTAAAGCACACATTGCACGACCATTCCAATCATGAAAACTGATGTGTGCGTTACATCGATATCATTTGAGATGTACCAGTCGTTTAAATTTTCTACATTTTCTAAAGCACACATTGCACGACCATTCCAATCATGAAAACTGATGTGTGCGTTACATGTATTATAGTTGGTATTCCATAAAGTCTTCAGTGAGGGACAATTGAAATCACTCATATCCAACACATTTGCCAGAGGTCGAAGCAATTGCTCCAGCCACAGTTTTTTCTCCTGTATTCCATAAAGTCTTCAGTGAGGGACAATTGAAATCACTCATATCCAACACATTTGCCAGAGGTCGAAGCAATTGCTCCAGCCACAGTTTTTTCTCCACACCCTTCACATATATACAAACTTTATCTTTAACAAGTCGTCGCACAATGTCGCCACATTTGTCGTCGAAGCAATTGCTCCAGCCACAGTTTTTTCTCCACACCCTTCACATATATACAAACTTTATCTTTAACAAGTCGTCGCACAATGTCGCCACATTTGTCGTATGGCGTATTTCCAAACTTCCAGGACAGGCCATGATGGTTTTTGGTGTTCCAGG
>MVJL01001841.1:0-21688 GCA_002156465.1 Macrocentrus cingulum | reverse complement strand
TATTATTACGACTAATCGATATAAAACAAGTGAATAGAGATTATAATCTATAGATAAGATAATTAGTATTATTATGATGAGATCGCATTTTTATCCTTTTCATTAAACCTTACAATTGACAGAAATTTTTTTTTTTTAAGTGAAAAAAAAAAATTAAATACGAAAATATAAAGAGAAGTTAAGCCTTAATGATCGAGTACAATGAGCTCCATTTGTTTTTTTTTAAGTGAAAAAAAAAAATTAAATACGAAAATATAAAGAGAAGTTAAGCCTTAATGATCGAGTACAATGAGCTCCATTTGGTTGATCACAGCTTTGACACTTTGAAAATTAGTCAAATTTTCCGGGATTTTATAGATGTGAGACTGTATAAAAGTCCACACAGCACGGCTCGGAGTAGGATACTCCGCTTCTAATGCATAGAATAAAATTAGTCAAATTTTCCGGGATTTTATAGATGTGAGACTGTATAAAAGTCCACACAGCACGGCTCGGAGTAGGATACTCCGCTTCTAATGCATAGAAGCTCTTGAAGCAAGCATCTACAGCATCAAAAATGCTACTGAAAAACTCGGATGGATCCTCGGAACCGTTGAAGTTGAGGTTTTGAAGCCCAGCCGGAGGTCGGAGGAGGTTCATCTCTTGTGGAATCTTGTTACACTGAAAAACTCGGATGGATCCTCGGAACCGTTGAAGTTGAGGTTTTGAAGCCCAGCCGGAGGTCGGAGGAGGTTCATCTCTTGTGGAATCTTGTTACACACAAAAATCGGCTCTTTATCACTAGATGTAACACCTCCGTGAAGTCACTAGACTCCAAAGTAGCCAGACATGGTTGATTATTTTGTGAAAAAACCAATTTTCGGCTTAAAAATGGAGAATTTTGAAATTCCGACGACGGGAGCATTTTAAAACCTTCAATAATGCTCTATCTTACAGCATTCCAATAGATTTCAAGTTTGTCATGCACTGGGACAATCAATAAACTATAGTTGAAATTGTCAATGTCGAAAACTACGAAGTCTTGCAGTAATTGAAGGATATTTTTGGTGAATACAAGCCAGGAAAAGTCTTGGAGGGCTTTTAAATCGCTGTCCGAGAGGCAGATTTCTGCCTGGTTTGATTTAAGCTCGACATTTACTTGCCCAACAGTTGGATAAATCGGAAATCGCGATAGTTGGGGCATTGGATTACTCGTGACCATTGCAAACCAGCCGAATTGTCCAGAATTTCTTGCAAAATCGATTCCACCCTTTTGGACGTCGATTTTGTTTGTAAAACAAATATATCAACAATTATATCAAAAACTCTTTGCCGCCTGAAAACGTATATTTCAGATTATTTTATTGTCTATTATATGCCAATTTAGCTTCACGAGTAAAGGTTTCTTTTTTGTGCTCAAGTCGCGAGAATCGTTAGAAAAATTCGCAACTTAAAGTTGAGGTTGACTTCAAAGTAGAATTGCTTTCTTAACCGGAAAATAATTATTTATCCAAATTTTCGTGTAGATTTGTAGGTCATTAATTATAATTATTATAATTTTTGTAATTTTTATTGTTAACACCAAACGAATTTCAACAATTATTTTAAAATTATTTTCTTATCAATTTACTTAGTGAAGCCACGCTTTTCTCAACGTTTTCCAGCCCTGTAACAGAATAATCATTTACAAATCGAGATTATATACTATTGTGTATTTAAAATGCGATGTATATATACACTTACTTTTGAGTATATCGTTGGATATGGCCCCATTATTGAGTTCTTGTGACTCCAGTGACTCGAACATGTCAGGTAAAGTATCCGGTGTGGCATCAGTTTCCCAGAGGGCTCTCACGCATTGTTTTTTTGGCGAAGCCTGGCGGATATTTCTCATCCGTCTCCATCGACATAATAGCTGTCAATACGAACGATTGCGGTTGTTATTTCCTAGATAAATTGTGCTATTTTTATTCTGGCTTACGTTTGGTGAACCCAGATCTGAGCCACTGCTGGGGACTAGACTTCGTGACTCTCCTTGTTGATTCGACTCCTCCGAGTATGTCCAATCAACATATTTCAGCACAGGGGCTTCCCAATTCCATTTTAGATACTTGAACTCTTGGATCAGTTGCCTGAAATTGCCTGTGAACCACCATCGAAATCCTTAAAATCATCCTCGAGAAATTGTGAAACATAAAAATTGGGATTACCCACCTGATACAGCTTCGATATATCCATGTTCGGGTTTCGGCACTTCTTTGTTTGGTGCAGTAAATTGAAGATCATGCCACTGTAATGCAGACCATTTTCCAATGCCCGAGTCGTCAGGATTCCTTTTTTCAAATTTTCTTACGCATCGAGAAGGAATTATCGATGCATATACTTCGTTATTGAGTCCATCGAGCCATTTAATGAGTACAAACTCCTGGGGATCCTGTGTGATAAAACAAACAGAGCTGATATGTTCGTGCCATTCGATAATAAATTGCGTCTTCAAAGCCAGGCGTAAACTACAAATTTATCTGCTATTTTAAATCTTGATATCTTGGTAAATATAGAAGATAAAAAAAATATAGAGATAAAAGAAAAATAATAGTTCTTTATAGGGAATTTAATTATCCACAAAATTAATAATCTACAAAAAAAAATTCCCATCAACTATTCCCATCGGACCCTTATCGAAATATTTTAATAATTGAATACTTTTCTCGACCGAAATATAAATGAACAAATAATTCCAATTGTTTAAAATTTTAATATCTTCTTCCTTTTTGACTGAAAATTTTATTATAGCTAGAGGAAAGGTCTACAACAAAATTTGTCTGACTCGCATCATTATCAAGGTACCAGCAAATAAAAACATCTGCATTTTAATAGCAATTAAAAGAACTAACAATTAAAAAAATTGCTGCAAATTTTGAAATGGGGTGCCCCTGAGTATATCGCGACTTTTCATACTTATTATTGTCGTTTTTCACGCTTTTTTACTGAAAAAATTTTTTTTCCTAATGTGGAGAAGAAATTAGCCACCATTTGAAAATTGTTGTTGCGAAAAAGATAGAGAATTTTATTTCCTCTAAAAAATGAGCAAAAATTGTTTTAGGGACACTCCATTTGTTAATTTATTACTGTTAACTTGGAAACCAAGCATGATAATGAGAAAAGTTATTGGAGTAAAATTATAGAGCGTGCAATTCCAACAAAAAATGTCCAAAAAATTTTTGCGTATCTTCCATTGTTTTTGAAAAATTATTTTTTTTAAACCCCGATTTTCAAAAAATGTCAGAAGATAGGGCCAATTTCAAAAAAAATTTTCGGGATTACATTGGCGAAAAATTATGTGCAAGCTTATTCGACTTGAAAGGGAAACCCCTTGAAAAGTTTTTTTTAACATTTACTGCGCAAGATGTAAAGAAACTTTATTCTTTAGTTAGGTCTTAGAGTGGAAACGCCTACTTAAGCACGTGCGAAAACGTCTTGAAAACGTTCGTCATTTTGTTGCAAATAAATACGCGTGCGAGTCTCGTGAAATAATATTGGATTACTTTAATATTGACGAAACGTTAAATAAGTGTAGAATTTTAATCACAGCACACGCGAAGACATTTACACTCACGAAAAACCTGGCCCAGACGACCCGAAGAATGTTGAAATTTGTCTTATATTTTTTTTCCTTTTTACACAAAGCGAACAGCTAGTACAGCTAGTTTTGAGTATTGTTGTACTTACCACAATTGAAGATTCAGCTGCTTGATCTTCGTCCATCTTCCAACAATAAATTTGTCGTGATTAAACAAAAAAAAAAACCACACAAAACGGGTGCAGAGTACGTAGTAGAATTTTCCAGGCTTAAACCAGGCTTTGGTTCCCCACCCTTGCGCCTTACCATTTGCCAAAGTGCAATAAGATGGTTCGGTTTTGAGAGGTGGGAGAAAAAGTTACTATATATTGGTATTTCATCAGCCAGTAGAGTAAAAATATATACCGATATACGCAGTTCGTCGCCCGTAATTTGATTAATACCAACTAATTCTACTACGTCAACTAATCCTACTACGGCCGACAGACACAAAACCTTGTCTCAAGCTGTTGAAAAATATACCTAAATCGCCTAGCTTCAGGGAGTATGAAAGTCCAAACGATAAATTCGAGGCGATATAATAAAAGTTTCACTTTGATAAGGCCTACTTTGAGACGAAACTTTTAAAATTTAATGTGTATTCATGCATGTAATAATACAACAGCAAATGGATCATAAAATTAGTTGGATTGACAACTTTTTCATTCAACACTCACCGTACAGAGACGATCGAAATCCCACTTCCTTTTTTTTTTACAGCAAACGTCCAATTGTTGGTTTCGTTTATTATAGGAGTCGAATGGTGCTGGAAGAACGAATCCGCCTATATTATATTATCATCAATATGTCAACAATGAGCGTTGAAAAAAAGAAGAATTATCTTTTATATTTATCGGTTTATATATATAGATAAATGAATATAAAATATATGGGTATAAACTTGTATTCTATGGTGGGACGCTATAACAATTGTTATATCATGCTTCATAATAATTGTCTAATGTTGAATTTAGGGCACCTATAAAAAATAATCTATAACAGATAAATTGGAAGTGATCAGCCGCGTATTGAAAGAAAACAAATAAATATTAAATTTTGATATTTTTTTCTAGTTTTTAACTGTCACAACTATTTGAAACAAGAAAGTATGTACTTAATTATTTAGCAAAATAGTTTCAGCTGACCGATTTTCACTGTAATCACGCATATACATAACCTTCGTATAATATTATTGGTCTTATATATATATTAGGATAACTTCCCGGCCAACTAACACTTGTATCATTCTAACCTTCCTTACAAAAACTCTTGGAATAATTGGGAAAAAAATACTTGCGCTTGAAATTTAATTTTTCTGACGATGATTTCTTATTAATAGAATAATAAAGATCATCATACTCGCGGTTTCTATTACCTTGTGAAAATTATATTTTAAATTTCAAGTAAGTCAGTATAATCTCAATACTGTCCGATCGCTTGCAGCTGCTTAAGTAAAACTGTGCTAGTATATATATACATAGCGAGGTCCATAAGGGGCTATTGTCCTTGAAGCTACACAGGACAGGTATGTGGCTTGACCACGGGTGCCCGCGTCGAACTCTACTTCATGCGACTATAGACACGTACTCGGAAAAAGAGGAAAGTCTTTCATCATTTGTCTCCTTTCCTTGCCACGGAAATGATGAAATTAGTTTTCATATATTTCATGCGACTATAGACACGTACTCGGAAAAAGAGGAAAGTCTTTCATCATTTGTCTCCTTTCCTTGCCACGGAAATGATGAAATTAGTTTTCATATAGCAGATAAAAAAGTAATAGAAAATTTTCATGTTGTACAAAACTAAAAGAAAGAATGGTTTTCTTGAAAACACATGTAATAATCTGACGATGATTTCTTATTAATAGAATAATAAAGATCATCATACTCGCGGTTTCTATTACCTTGTGAAAATTATATTTTAAATTTCAAGTAAGAAAAATCATTTGTCTCCTTTCCTTGCCACGGAAATGATAAAATTAGTTTTCATATAGCAGATAAAAAAGTAATAGAAAATTTTCATGTTGTACAAAACTAAAAGAAAGAATGGTTTTCTTGAAAACACATGTAATAATTCGATGCTATGGAAAATGAATTAATTTTACTGGCAACTGCACAATAGGAGAAATTAAGGAACATCATTATAAAAATACACTGTTACCGATACGGAGTTTGCCACGACGTTTTTTCACTGAAATTCTCAATAACACGATAGTCCTACACTACAGACGAATTTATTTCATCATGAAATTTTAGTTTTCTAATTATTTTAATGGATGTCGCAGGTGCATAAATTACATTCTCATTTTTGGTTAATATATTTAATCGACGATTTGGCAGGATTATTTTTGACTCACCTCAGTGATTGTTGAGAATTTGCTCACAGACGACGTATAGGGAAAATTGCCTTAGAACAACTTTATTTTGTATAGTTAACAGCGTCAGAACGAAAAACCAAATGGGCAACGACAGTTCATGCTGGAGAAGACAGCATCGAGTGGGAGTAATAGGTCCGAGTCTCTCCGAGTTTTGTCGATGCTGCACGACAGCAAGACCAGCTTTGCCTGGCCAGCTTGTCGTGCAGCTGCCCATATCGTGCAGCTGCCCATATCGGCCTGAGGATTACCAGGAAAATCTGATAGTATAGAATGTTGAGGATCATATGGGTAGTTGGGACGTGGTGGCATGTATATTGCAGGGTAGTGTGAAAATTCAGGACGCGAAAAGTATGTATGAGGTGAATAAGCCGGCATATAGTTTTGCGGATATTATTGGGAATGATCGTGCATCATATCATAATTAGGAAATTGTTCAGCCGATCCAGTGCACGGAGGCGCAATTGTTGAAGCATTCATTGAAGGATTCAGCTCAATAATAGTAGTTGTAGCTGCCCCTGTTGTCACTGATGTCTCGTTCTTTGCCTTGGCCTTGATCGCTAACTTTTTGAGACGTGTGGAGGATTCTTCCTTCGTATCTTTTCCAGTTTCCGCCGTGCTCGCTTGCGCAATTCCTTTAGTCTCCGGCGCATTGTTTTGGGCTGCAGCTGAAGGATTTTTTTGTTTTCGTGCAGTATTGCACATAAGCACCAAGCATCGTTTATATTGCAGATGATCCAAGACTTTATCCTTCGATACCGCTTTTTTCACGTAATCTGCACAATATGGAATTAAAAGTTTTTTGTCATCTTTATAATTGTGTGATAAATTAATTTATGATAAATATATCGTAATATGCACCTTCAACTGCGTCGACAACTTTTTTGGGCATACAATTGTTCCCATTATTGCCAGTGACTGTGTACAGCTTGATATTATCCTCACCCTATATAGCGTTCATAAGTTTTCGAACCATTTCATTAGGATTGTGACGTAGGGATCTCCTGATATCTTCTAATGTCGATTCGTCGATCCAGACATCAGTCCCTTGTATCAATTCAGCCTGAAAAAGTCGAATTTATCAGTATACCTTCATTAAATTAGAGAAAACACAATGAGAAGAAAAAAATTTTTTTTTTCAAATAAATAAATAAATCAAGACCTGATGATTCCACAGTCCGCTATCGCTGAGAGCTGCATCCTTTCCTTGTGGATTGCCCTATAAAATACTATCAACAAATTAAAACAAAATCATGATGTATTGAACATTATTTACTGTTTTTTTACATTTTTTTAGTCGTTATCCCTGTTTTAAATTTAAAATATTACCTGTTTATTCTTCTCTGCCTCAGATTGAGGCTGTTTAAATCCACGACGCTTCATGAAATCATTTAGCTGCAGCTCAAATTCCCTAACCGTCGTGACCACGCCCATGTATCCTGATAACATGTAGAAAAAATTCGGATTGCGAATAAAAAAAAACGAGTGTGCTGCATATTACAACCACACTACAGAAGTGAAACTTCTTTTCATATGCAACATATTAATATCAGACTTATAATTAAAGGCGCCATTTAAATAATCGTATAATTATTAATTTTGGAAACAATGGTCTTTGATATTCACTGACAGTTCTTTTCACAATAATACCAACGTCTGAAAAATATATGTTTATTTTCTCAAGTTATGTACACTACTCGCACATCACAATATACACTTTACACTCGTAACAAGTACTTTTTAAAGACGCAATGTACAAATACTACAAATAAACGTGCAAAGCCCAACATCTATCTTGTACAAGGTATAGACAACAACAGCTGTCGCCTTCGGCGAAAAATAATTATTTTTACTTAAAATATGTTAAACCAATATATATATATATCGACATATATATATTGTAAGGGTTATATTTTTTATTTCTTTATTTCTAATCTAACCGCTATTACCCTACCTTCGTTCAATTATATTATCCGCGAGGATCTCCGACGGGCGCCAGCTAATTCTGACCGGAAATCAGCAAAACCGGTCTATCACTCAAAATTCTCAAAAACCTCCAAAATCTCAACCAAAACTTAAACCTCAAAACTCAACTCTAATCCCCGCGAATAAATAACTGATACGGAATTTCCCAGCTAGACAGTACCCTGGTGTTCGGGGATGGGTCGTGGTAATTTTTCCGTGGCTCCAAGCTAAGTATAATTTAAACTAAATCATCTAACCAACCAATTAATAGACTCGAAATATCAACAACAATAGAATCAGATAAATTACATCATTTTCTATAGAGTGCGGTATTTGAACGGTATCCCAAGAATTCGGTAACGATAATAAAAACACAAATAATCAGACTTTGAACGGTAACAGATGACTCAATCTCTCCAAAATCAAATTAAACGAGAATAATCTTACTTGACGAGACTTAAGACTCAACGATAACCTCTCCTTCGTCGATCGGACTGCATTTCAACGAGTTCCTCGGTTCCTTGGCCTCCATGGAGTCAACTAGCGGACGTACCCTAGTTCCCCAGATTTTCCTTCACACTTTACGCTCAGCCAAAACTCGACCGCTCACTCAGAGCACCAACTTTAGACGTCCGTTCTCTATGACATCTCAGCTCCGACTCTCTTCGACGACTCCTCAAAACTCCGATACTCACTCCTCGAGCTCTGGACTCTGACTCTCTACTCCCAAGACTCACTCTTTACGACTCCGACTCTGAGTCTGACTCAGACTTCTCCGCCAGAGCCACGAGGAAACACAAAAGCTAAACTTAAATCTAGTCGGTCATTCCGGTTGCGCGTGGCCATCGCGCACCCGGATCCACCACGCAAAATACCTAAACCCAAAACTGTGTTTTCCCCGGACCCTTACCATATGGGGCGCCAGGTCCTTCCCCTGGTCTTCTGTCCTTCTCGGTAGTCCTACAACGCTCTAAACTCTAAATCTTACCATCGGAACACTACCTTATCGGTCAAGCCTCTCGAATCCTCAATATTATCGATCTTTCTCGTCTCGTTTTTGTCTCGCGTCTCTCTCTATTGAATCTAACCATTCTAATAATGACCTAAATTACCTTTACCTGTTAAAATACTTGCAAATTGAATAAAATAAATGTTAAGTGACTACATGGCTGTGGTTTGTGACGGCAACAAAAAAAAATAACGTCACAATATATATCTATATATATATTGTTGTGAAAATCAGCTGATAGGTTTCACCCAAAGCAGATGCCTGTTTGGATGCATGGCAACGCGGTTGCGTTGTGATACATTCAAACAGGAAAACAACAGAGTCGATTGACAGCTGTTGTCAAAGTTAGACGTTCTTGTTCTAAGCTCCTTTCAGTCACCTTATTTCTAATTAAATACACCTTTTTTATATACTTCCGCCTAAATTCTTTACATATGGTGTCAGAAGTGCTTAACGACCTATTCCCTGACTTTTATTTTCCGGAAAATGCCTCCAAAACCCCCTAAACGAATGCGGTATTGTATACCCACAGATGTTGATGAAATCCAAGATGAGGCTGTATTCAATTTAGAAGAAAATTTTAAACAAACTATCGAGGATTTACGCGAGGAAATATCTGACTTAAGAGCTCAACGGACACAGGATTTATCTGAGTTTAAACGTCAACTAGAGGAAGACAGGCAAGAACTTCGTGATTTATTCAAAGAAGAGTTTTCATTAAATAATTTTGGTGATGTACAAAAAAATTCTTCTCCTCCTCCTGCACCTCCTTTAACTCCAGAAATTATTATCACTAATCCCGAATCATCTAATTTCTCTCCTGAGAATTTTTCTCGGAACTTTCCCCCGGTTTCAAATCCTTCAATCATTAAACCTGATACATACGACGGTTCAAATTCATGGCCTCAATATTTTAAACATTTTTCACAATACACAATACACAATAATTGGTCTACTCAAGAAAAAGCCGCTCAACTTGCTTCTAAATTACGCGGGAAAGCTCGATTAATTTTAGAAAAACTTACTTTCAACGATTTACAACAATTTGACAAAATTTCCAGCCGTTTAGAAAATCATTTCGGAGAAAAACAATTCTCTCGAGCGTATTTTAATCGTTTTCAAGCGCGTAAACAAAACAAAGATGAAAAATTATCTGATTTCGCTGAAGATCTTGATAAGATGGTCCGGATAGCTTATCCAGATATTTCTGAAGATGCTCGCGATCGTATCGCTGTAACAAAGATGAAAAATTATCTGATTTCGCTGAAGATCTTGATAAGATGGTCCGGATAGCTTATCCAGATATTTCTGAAGATGCTCGCGATCGTATCGCTGCTTTACAATTTATTTCGGGTTTAAATAAAACAAAATTAGAATTTTCTCTCCGATCGGAAAGAATCGAGACGTTAAACCAAGCTCGTCAACGTGCTTTGGAATTAGAATCAATTAATGATTTAGTTTATTCAAAATTTAATAAAAACTTTAAAGAAAATTCAAATAATAATTCGACTTCACAGTCTCACGGAATTGAAAGGAAAAATAATCCTAATATTGAATGCTGGAATTGTGGCCAGAAAGGCCACGGTATTCGAGAATGTAAATTACCATTAAAGAAAAATTCCTCTATAATTCGACTTCACAATCTCACGGAATTAAAAGGAAAAATAATCCTAATATTGAATGCTGGAATTGTGGCCAGAAAGGCCACGGTATTCGAGAATGTAGATTACCATTAAAGAAAAATTCCTCAACATCTGCGAATGATTACGACAAAAAAAAATGCTGGAATTGTGGCCAGAAAGGCCACGGTATTCGAGAATGTAGATTACCATTAAAGAAAAATTCCTCAACATCTGCGAATGATTACGACAAAAAAAAACAACAATGATAGAATTGAATATTAAAAAATTTCAAAATCTTTTCGCCAACAATAAATTAATTCTATTGTAGATTACCATTAAAGAAAAATTCCTCAACATCTGCGAATGATTACGACAAAAAAAAAACAACAATAATAGAATTGAATATTAAAAAATTTCAAAATCTTTTCGCCAACAATAAATTAATTCTAAAAGGATTTATCAATGATACTCCTTGCTCAATGATTATAGATACTGCAGCCGATATTACGGTTGTTAACTCTCGGCTTTTGAGAAATTCAAGAAGGAATGGAAATAAACCTTTCAAAATTTTATCTGTCTCTGGTCATGAAATTCCATACTTTGGGATCATCTCCGTTTCAATTAAAATTTCTAATTTAAATGTCAACTTAGAAGTCGTTTTGGCTGAAATCAATGATGATTGTATTTTGGGGATTGATTTCTTGGTTAAATCTGGTCTCTTTCTTGAGTTTCAATCAATCATTGAATCAAGAATTATTGATAAAAACATAATGATGATTGTATTTTGGGGATTGATTTCTTGGTTAAATCTGGTCTCTTTCTTGAGTTTCAATCAATCATTGAATCAAGAATTATTGATAAAAACAAAAAAATTGTTTCAATTAAAAAAATTTCTTCTTGTCTGTCAGTCATTCCAGACTTTTTGGAGAATTTATTTTCTGCTTCTCAGAAACTCCTACTCTTCTTAAAGAATTTTTGATTAATAACGTTGACGCCTTTTCAAAAAATTCTAATGATTTAGGAAATTGTAATATTCTTAAACATACAATTAATGTTGAAGATAATTCTCCTATTAAGCAAGTTCCACGAAGGGTTCCCCTTCAACACAGAGGAAAAATTGAAGAATTAATTACAGAAATGAAAACTCAAGGTGTTATCGAACCAAGCTCGAGTCCTTGGGCTTCTCTGGAAAAATTGAAGAATTAATTACAGAAATGAAAACTCAAGGTGTTATCGAACCAAGCTCGAGTCCTTGGGCTTCTCCAATAGTTCTCGTTCCTAAAAAGGATGGGTCCACCCGGTTTTGCGTTGATTATAGAAAACTTAATTCTATTACAAAAAAAGATTCCATTCCCATTCCCCATCAAGAAGATTTATTAAACATGGTTCAAGGAGCGAAATGGTTTTCTACTCTCGATCTCAAAAGTGGTTATTGGCAAGTTGGCCTTTCAGATGGTGATAAAGAAAAAAACTCCTTTTTGTATTTGGAATGAATTATGGCAATTTAAAGTTCTCCCTTTCGGTCTTTGTAACGCCCCAGCCACTTTTGTTAGATTAATGAACATCGTCCTTTCTTTTTGTATTTGGAATGAATTATGGCAATTTAAAGTTCTCCCTTTCGGTCTTTGTAACGCCCCAGCCACTTTTGTTAGATTAATGAACATCGTCCTTAAAGGATTAATCGGAAAAATTTGTTTAGTTTATTTGGATGACATTATCATCTTTAGTTCTTCTATTGAGGAACACTTTGTTCACCTACAAACTGTTTTTAAAAGACTTCTGGATGCCGGAATGAAAATCGCTGTTAAGAAATGCATCCTTTTTCAAAAAGAAGTAACTTTTCTTGGTCACATTGTTTCCGAAGATGGTATTCGAAGTTGTCCCGATAAGATTGAAAATCGCTGTTAAGAAATGCATCCTTTTTCAAAAAGAAGTAACTTTTCTTGGTCACATTGTTTCCGAAGATGGTATTCGAAGTTGTCCCGATAAGATTTCTGCAATTACTAATTGGCCAACTCCTAAAAATAAAATTGAACTTCGAAGCTTCCTTGGACTTTGCTCATACTATAGAAAATTTGTGAAAAATTTTGCTTCAATAGCAAAACCTCTTTATATAATCTCTCAAGAAAATTATACATTTATTTGGAATGAAAAAGCCCTTCACACTTTGAAAATTTGTGAAAAATTTTGCTTCAATAGCAAAACCTCTTTATATAATCTCTCAAGAAAATTATACATTTATTTGGAATGAAAAAGCCCTTCACACTTTTAATCTTTTGAAGGAAAATCTAGTTTCTTCTCCCATACTGATGTATCCTGATCCAGAATTAGAGTTACATTTATTTGGAATGAAAAAGCCCTTCACACTTTTAATCTTTTGAAGGAAAATCTAGTTTCTTCTCCCATACTGATGTATCCTGATCCAGAATTAGAGTTTATTCTTGATACTGATGCCTCGAATTTCGGTATTGGCGCAGTTCTGTCTCAGGTTATTGACGTATTTGATTCTAACGGAGTTCCTTCAACAGAGAAAAAAGTGATTGCTTACTTCAGTAAAACATTGAACAAAGCTGAGAAAAATTATTGTGTGACCAGTCTCCCATACTGATGTATCCTGATCCAGAATTAGAGTTTATTCTTGATACTGATGCCTCGAATTTCGGTATTGGCGCAGTTCTGTCTCAGGTTATTGAGGTATTTGATTCTAACGGAGTTCCTTCAACAGAGAAAAAAGTGATTGCTTACTTCAGTAAAACATTGAACAAAGCTGAGAAAAATTATTGTGTGACCTGTATTTGATTCTAACGGAGTTCCTTCAACAGAGAAAAAAGTGATTGCTTACTTCAGTAAAACATTGAACAAAGCTGAGAAAAATTATTGTGTGACCAGAAACGAATTACTTGCAATTATTAAATCAGTCCTCGAACCATTCGACTACCGAATTTTCTCCGGCCTTGCTTATGATGGGAAGAGAACTTCGCCTTCCTTTAGATCTTTTACGAGGCAATTGTCCTTCCTCTCTCAAAAATCGTCCTACTTCGGAATATGTTGAGAAAGTACAAAAGATCTTGGACTCGATCTATAATCAAGTTAGAGGAAATCTAGAAGTCTGAAATCTGAATAAAAATCGTCCTACTTCGGAATATGTTGAGAAAGTACAAAAGATCTTGGACTCGATCTATAATCAAGTTAGAGGAAATCTAGAAGTCTGAAATCTGAAAAAATATAATCTTGCTATGATTTGAAAACTCACATGTTGACCTTTAATGATGGACAAAAGGTTTGGTTGTTTTATCCGAAGAGGATAAAAGGAAAGAGTCATAAACTCCAAAGAGATTGGGAAGGTCCTTATGTTAATAAGAACAAACTAAATGATGTTGTCTTCATATCGTCCTACTTCGGAATATGTTGAGAAAGTACAAAAGATCTTGGACTCGATCTATAATCAAGTTAGAGGAAATCTAGAAGTCTGAAATCTGAAGAAATATAATCTTGCTATGATTTGAAAACTCACATGTTGACCTTTAATGTTGGACAAAAGGTTTGGTTGTTTTATCCGAAGAGGATAAAAGGAAAGAGTCATAAACTCCAAAGAGATTGGGAAGGTCCTTATGTTATTAAGAACAAACTAAATGATGTTGTCTTCAGAATTCAGAAAATTCCTCACGGTCGTTTAAAAGTTGTTCATGTGAACAGGTTAGCTCCGTTTATCCGAAGAGGATAAAAGGAAAGAGTCATAAACTCCAAAGAGATTGGGAAGGTCCTTATGTTAATAAGAACAAACTAAATGATGTTGTCTTCAGAATTCAGAAAATTCCTCACGGTCGTTTAAAAGTTGTTCATGTGAACAGGTTAGCTCCGTTTGAAGAGTAGTTTGGATAGGGTTGTTAAGGAAAGAGCCATAAACTCCAAAGTGATTGGGAAGGCCCTTATGTTATTAAGAACAAACTAATTGATGTTGTCTTCAGAATTCAGAAAATTCCTCACGGTCGTTTAAAAGTTGTTCATGTGAACAGGTTAGCTCCGTTTGAAGAGTAGTTTGGATAGGGTTGTGACTGTGTTACTCTTGGAATTTCTGAGTAGTTTAGCTCCGTTTGAAGAGTAGTTTGGATAGGGTTGTGACTGTGTTACTCTTGGAATTTCTGAGTAGTGTCAGAAATTTTAGGCTGGTGACTTCCAGGCTGCTGACTTTGAACTCTCGTTGTATACCCAGGAAGATCAGCCAAGATACCGAAACATATGTTCTGTTAAGAGTTCCCGTGGAGTTGCTGTTGGTACTCACTCGTTTGAGGCTTCGATACCCTAGCGCTGGCGTTAGCCCATTGTTATATCCCCGCTCGGGTACTTTGATATCCGCCCGATGGAGGCGCTGAACCGCCTCGATTGCAAGTGCGCGCGAATAAAGGAAAGGTTCGAAAGAGGTGGAATCAAACTCCCAGTTTGATGGTTATTACTCCCGATGGAGGCGCTGAACCGCCTCGATTGCAAGTGCGCGCGAATAAAGGAAAGGTTCGAAAGAGGTGGAATCAAACTCCCAGTTTGATGGTTATTACTTGACAAATTTATTCTTAAGGTAGTTCTCTACGAAAGACAACGCCAAAAGTTCTTGGTTGAATTAGTTGTCCGTTTCATAGAGTTTCTATAGATTTATTTGGATATGTTTGACAATGAAAAATTCAAAGAAGTAGATACGAAAACCGGGGTTCGACGTTTACAGTCCGGCTTAATGGTAGGAGATTCATCAATTACTTGACAAATTTATTCTTAAGGTAGTTCTCTACGAAAGACAACGCCAAAAGTTCTTGGTTGAATTAGTTGTCCGTTTCATAGAGTTTCTATAGATGGCACCTCAAAAACTTTTGGCTGCGTACAGGCCACATGGCACAACCATACTACGTGTTCTTGGTTGAATTAGTTGTCCGTTTCATAGAGTTTCTATAGATGGCACCTCAAAAACTTTTGGCTGCGTACAGGCCACATGGCACAACCATACTACGTTAGGGCGTCTACACATATTGTCAAGCGTGTGAATGTGTTGGTTGTGTGGTGATGGTGGCAACGGCGCGCTCATCAGCTGTGTGATATGTATGTATAAGTGCAACGAACCCTAACCTTGTGCCATAAACATTTGTTACGGATCTTTTCCCTACAATGTCTAATCAATTAAGACATAAAGGCCGATTTGCTTCCCCAATAGCAATCGAAAAACCCGGAAAATTTGAAATATCCCGCCGGGCGATATTCACATATATCCTTCTCGCTCTCTACGCTCTCTTTGTCTGTGTTCCTTCTTCACAGAGTTGCAGTAGTGCCACATCTTTCACCTTCCCCTCTTTGTTACGGATCTTTTCCCTACAATGTCTAATCAATTAAGACATAAAGGCCGATTTGCTTCCCCAATAGCAATCGAAAAACCCGGAAAATTTGAAATATCCCGCCGTGCGATATTCACATATATCCTTCTCGCTCTCTACGCTCTCTTTGTCTGTGTTCCTTCTTCACAGAGTTGCAGTAGTGCCACATCTTTCACCTTCCCCTCCCTTCTGACGCGGAAATTAAAATTCGCTCTCTACGCTCTCTTTGTCTGTGTTCCTTCTTCACAGAGTTGCAGTAGTGCCACATCTTTCACCTTCCCCTCCCTTCTGACGCGGAAATTAAAATAATTGCGTACTTCTACTGATAATACTGGCCTTAACAAACGGTAAAAAAATTCGAAGAAAGTCCCATCAGGATGAGTTTTTTTTTTTTGGAAATTAAAATAATTGCGTACTTCTACTGATAATACTGGCCTTAACAAACGGTAAAAAAATTCGAAGAAAGTCCCATCAGGATGAGTTTTTTTTTTTTCTACATTTTGGTATGTTTTTTAACCATATTGTTCTGGTTTTAAGCGAGATATGAGCAAAAATGTCACTTTTAAAACCACACGGTATTTTTTTTTTTTTCTACATTTTGGTATGTTTTTTAACCATATTGTTCTGGTTTTAAGCGAGATATGAGCAAAAATGTCACTTTTAAAACCACACGGTATAGGCCTTGCGTGTTAAAACCGTCAACTTTGACATTAATTATCGTGGTTTACAGACGGTGAATGATTTTTATAATTTTTTAACAGACGTAAACGAATATATATTAATTGAATATCAAGTATGAACAAATTCTGTGTGAGGTCGACTTTCCGAAGATGTGAATGATTTTTATAATTTTTTAACAGACGTAAACGAATATATATTAATTGAATATCAAGTATGAACAAATTCTGTGTGAGGTCGACTTTCCGAAGAACTACCTTAACGTCTTATCTTTGAGCAATATCTGAACAGTTCGAAATCTCGACGAGAAGTGCCCGTACATTCTGGTGGTGGACCTCGTCCAGTCGATCTTCCACCACCACTTTCCACACTCATCCGTCCATACTCTCAATATTTTATGAAACTACACCCTCGGAGGAATAATGCTCGCCTTGAGTTTCCCAGGACGCGTGTAGGTCGATTTTTCCACACTCATCCGTCCATACTCTCAATATTTTATGAAACTACACCCTCGGAGGAATAATGCTCGCCTTGAGTTTCCCAGGACGCGTGTAGGTCGATTTTTGTAGGTGTCGAGTGACACAGGACAGGCCCTGGGTAACTCGACTTTTACGACTTAGGCATGTTTCTTGTAACTGTTTTTATTTTTACGACTTTCCTCTCGCATTTCAGTTCAAGTTTTAGGACAGGCCCTGGGTAACTCGACTTTTACGACTTAGGCATGTTTCTTGTAACTGTTTTTATTTTTACGACTTTCCTCTCGCATTTCAGTTCAAGTTTCCTTCTATAATAAAATCTATGCAACATTTAAAAATGTCTAACTTAAAATATATTTGTTTTTATTTTTACGACTTTCCTCTCGCATTTCAGTTCAAGTTTCCTTCTATAATAAAATCTATGCAACATTTAAAAATGTCTAACTTAAAATATATTTAACAAACAGAAGATCTTTGTCCATTATTTGAAGTACTGACACGTGGTGCCACCTGCTGTTGCTAAATGAAATTTTTATCCTAGAGAGAGACAGACGCGCGAGTGCTCGCGAGGTTTTGTCCATTATTTGAAGTACTGACACGTGGTGCCACCTGCTGTTGCTAAATGAAATTTTTATCCTAGAGAGAGACAGACGCGCGAGTGCTCGCGAGGATATAACACCATCTCTCGTTTCTGGCCACATCGAAATTTGGAGGAGTAGTCATTAAGTTTTCGGCGAGGTGACCTGGTTCCAGAAAAGCTGAGAGCAGTTCATGTGCACGTGTGTCCGCTCATTGCACGCAGGGTCTGGCTTGGAGTAGTCATTAAGTTTTCGGCGAGGTGACCTGGTTCCAGAAAAGCTGAGAGCAGTTCATGTGCACGTGTGTCCGCTCATTGCACGCAGGGTCTGGCTCGAGTGCGACAAATTAGCGCTCTGCCGTCAAAGAGTAACCTCAGTCATAAGGATGTTCAGACTTTCCATCTTTTAAAATGATTAAACTCTTCACAGTTTTTGGGTAAAGTACTCATGTTTTGTTGTCAAGGTGACAACATTTGGATCTAGAAATTTGGGAGTTCTGGTTAGACTGTTGGTTCTTCTAAGTGTGGAGAGATGTTTTGAAATAGAGACATGCTCTCCCCACGTAGTTTTGCCGTTGGTCTAGAAATTTGGGAGTTCTGGTTAGACTGTTGGTTCTTCTAAGTGTGGAGAGATGTTTTGAAATAGAGACATGCTCTCCCCACGTAGTTTTGCCGTTGGGTCTTGAACTTTTTTTTTATGAACCTTGACCGTATAGATTTCATTTAAAAAAAAAAGAATACTTTTGTTTCAATTAATTTTGATTTTATAACAATGATTCTGCCTGAGTTTTCGTCTGTTTACATTCCTTGAAAGTTCCCCGTAAAAAAAAGAATACTTTTGTTTCAATTAATTTTGATTTTATAACAATGATTCTGCCTGAGTTTTCGTCTGTTTACATTCCTTGAAAGTTCCCCGAAAAGTTTCTTTTTGCCTGGTCCCGAATCCTGGTTCCTTCTTTTTGAGACTACCACCGTTCCAAATCGTTGGAGAGAAAGAAGAGAATTGCGAGGCAATTTGGGATCAAGGAAGAAGAAAATGAAAATGACCTTAATTAAGATACCCTCGTAGAGTCAAGCTTCTAGTAATGTTCATCTGGTGCTAGAGTTTTTTTGCTGGCCACGAGCCTTTTTCTCTAGAATTCTTTTGTTGTTTATTTTTCACCAGATAGGATCAAAGTCGTGGTGAGATTTGACAGTGTTCCGATTATTACAATTAGAATTTTATGGCGTTCTATTCTTTGACGAATAGATTTGAATTTTGAGGAAACTTTCAGATCTTTTCTTTGATCATTAGGGACTAATTCTTTGAAGAAGAGGGTAATGTTGTGAAAATCAGCTGATAGGTTTCACCTCATCAGCTGATTTGAATTAACGACTGCGCTCTCCTATCGAGCGCAATCTAGTTGGCCCTTGTATTAAAACAGGAAAACAACAGAGTCGATTGACAGCTGTTGTCAATGTTAGACGTTCCTCGATTAGCTCCGACTTTTGCTATCAAATATACATCTTTTTATATACTCCCGCCTAAATTCCTTACATTATTATGAAAAAGGAACCTTTGAAAGTCCCAGCACCTGTCGAGAGGCCTGATACTGTGTCCAAGGTGGATATTGTGATGAAAAAAAAGTCTCTAAATGATTCACAATCTCTTGAGAGAATTGGCGCCGCAGGTAAGGTGGATTTTCGGGAGAAAAATGTGCCGTTAGGCGAGGTCAAGCCTGTCGAAAAACTTAGCACTGCATTCCAGGATGATTTTTCACTGAAAAAAGAATGTTTGGATGAATAACAAGCAGCCGAGAATATTGGCTCTGTATCTGCAGTAAATTATCCGAAAAAGGAACAACTAATCCAGCGGTTGGATGGCATTTCTTCACCGGGTCTCAAGAACGAGCTTCAACTGCTTCACGATCAGCAACACTGTCGCTGGAAGGAAGTATAAATAAACAACAGTCGCTTCAAGATCCGGAAATAGCTCGGTTCCCACAGGAGTTTCAAAATTTATTATATTGGCCAAAAAGTGACCTTGAAAAAAACAATAATAAGCGTCCAAAGAAACACCCGAAGTTACCGTCAGTTTTAACCAGTACTCAATGGCAGCTAGTTGAGCAGATAAAGGAAGAGGAAAAACGAAAAAAGCTGAAGGCCTCGTCGAAAGAAAGCGGATTAAATTAGAGAAACAAGAGCAAGCCAAAGCACAAAAAGAAATGAAAAGTATTCGTAAAGCTGAAGAAAAATTGGAAAAAGATAGATTAAGACTTGAAAAAGAAAGAGAGAAAATTTTGAAGCAGCAAGAAAGACTCAAAATTCTCGAAGCAAAGAAAAAGACGCAGGTAGAGGCTGTTTTAAAAAATAAAGAAGCCATAGAAATTAAACAAAAAATTGCAGACTTACAAAAAAGAGAAGTAGAGTTACAGCAAGCATCTCGTTAATTACAATTTTTTACCTGTTTAATTAAAAATAAAACGTTTACTCATAATAAGACTAGGTTTTAAGTGTCAAACCAGTGTGATATACTTTGTGATATGTATTGAATACGACGAGATATTAACCTACCTACTGTTTGCATTTATTGATGTGTTCAATAAAGAATATTTTGAAGGTATTAAATCTACATAAAAATGTTGAACTACTAAGCAGTATTAGACGAGCAGTAATTGAGCCAACCGTAGTATTCGGTGCGCAGTAATATATGATGGCCAGTTATAACTCCGCAGTAACACCCGCAATCAAAAGCCACGGGAAAATGCGTCCTATTTATCGAAAATAACATTCTAATGCTAGTTTAAAATTTTTTTATAGTGCTTAATAAGATTTTGAAATCATTATTGTAAAACTGAGCCGGTTGAAGTAGTATATTATTTTGAAATCTGTCAATCTGTGGATGGACCCATCTATGGCCGCAGTAATACCCGGATTTACCCTAGATTCAACCGATGAATTAAAAGTATTCTCACCATCAAATGACAAAAATTCGTTCACTGATATTACAAGTAGTCCAGAATACATACGTATTAATTCACGACCAAATAGAGGAAAGTTTGATTTGACGCTCATATTAAATACAGATGGCTTGTCTCTAAAAAAAAGCTCAACGAGTCATTGCTGGCTAATTATGTGCACAATTGCTGAGCTTCCAGATCATTTACGGGAATCATTTTTAATTATTTTCGGACTTTGGTATGATACTGTGAAACCGAACATCAATTTATATTTTGAACCTTTTTGTATTAAATTAAAAAAATGTTTTGAAGAGGGAATTTTGTTTCTGCACCCGAAAACGAAAGAGCAACACATTTGTGTTGTGTGACGCACCGGCACGGGCGCAACTCCAGAATATTTTAAATTATAATGGAGAATATGGATGTAATATCTGCGGAATCCGTATGGTGCGAGCTAAGCCAGTGCCTAAAAAAAAATGTAAGAATCTATCCGGTCGATGGAACTGAAATTGTTCTAAGGACAGGGCAAAGAATGTCTAAGCAAGCAGAAGAATTGCAGGAACTGCGAAATCAAGAAACTGGCCAAGTATGCCGAGTCACCAATGTAAAAGGCGTCAAAGGCAAGACCATTCTGGCCATGCTGCCGTTGTTAGATGTTGGGAAATTCCTAGTTCCGGAATACATGGGTCATTCCACCAAATAAAATTATTTTTACGGGGCGGCCCTCTCGGATCGTGCTCATAATTTGTGGAGGTGTTCTCTACCATAAGAAAAAAATTCCCTGAGAGTTTTAGCTCTTAATACGCAGCAGTCTTAAAGTTATGATTTTTTGAAATTTTGAAAAAAAATTTTTCCATCTTTTTCATCAATTTTTTTGATGAGGAAAACTTTTTCATAAAAATTCACGTAACACTATATTTTATGGGAAAAATTCTCAGCTTTCAAATAAAAATATCCATTTTATCGTAAACTTATCAATAGACCCTTATTTTTTTGGCAAAATGGCTTACAGGGGTGCTCAGTCGGTTAGACCATTGCACCCTGCCCCCCCCCCCCCCCCCCCCCCCCCCCCCCCCCCCCCCCCCCCCCCCCCCCC
>MVJL01001839.1:0-13526 GCA_002156465.1 Macrocentrus cingulum | reverse complement strand
GCTCACTGGCTCCCCCGCGTTCTTTATATTCCATCACTCCGCACGTATGTCAAGTGTTACGATTATTGTTTGCCCATCTGAGCAATATATTTTCATCTGGGCTATACGCTTAATCCCAGTATAAGCTATTTCAATCATTTTTCTTTATTTCCATTCGAAATACGTTCGGCCATATTTCTGAGCCCTTATTTCGCTCCAAGATATATGTATTATATGCATCACAATCACCATATGTTGACAGACCCATCCTCAAATTGATGTTCCAATTAATAATCCCAAAGTTGTTCTCCTCCAGATATAGATCTGAAAACAATGATGCATATTTTGCATGATTTTGAAATAACAAAAGAAAAAAACTTCCGCACACGTTTATATATTCTAAATTGATTTCAAAAATTCAATTTTTTTTCCTACGCAACTAAACACGCAATAAGTAAATAAAATTTTCTATATGTATACATATATAGTTTTATATTTAAAAAAAAAATTAACAAATTGGTTAATTTTTAATTGGAGTTGTCATAATTTTTGTTACGATTATAATTTTTCCAAAAAAGGAAATCTACATCAATATTCACTTTTCTATTAATTAATTAATTAAAAATTCGTAAACACAAGCTGATGTGAATATACGGATATTGCTGAATTATTAGTTAGAAAATATTTTATGTTGAATTTCAACAATTCAAAATAATGTGTATACAGCGAATTTAATATGTCATAAAAAATCTAGTAATTAACGTTAGCCATTTTCTATATACTCGTTTATTCATCACCGTATATTATATATATCTCAATTTCTCTGACTGTTTTAATTGTTTTTATATTGTACGATTTTTATTTTGAAATAAAGTTTTAAATATATACTAAGTATATAATGATATCCAATAGCTATAGCACGTGAAATTATATATTGTGTATATATATATATATTACAAATTTCCAAAATCTGCGATTCCCTCCGTCTTTTCTTTTTATCAAGATTTATATTCAATTTCATGAAGATTTTGTGGTTAGTTTTAGGGGAAAAACGTGAGATACATATATTGTAACACGGAAAAATAACTGACTAAAAGTTCCCCCTAGTCGAATAGGATTTCTAGAATGATGAAAAATGTCCAAATACCTCAGGAGAAAAAATGAATTCTTTCGAGAAAAAGCTTTTGTCTTTGTGAGCAAATTGACAGAACACAAGAACACACTTTCAATGCGAACGAATTTGTCTAATCGACACGCTCGCAGAACCGATAAATGCAATTAGCAGTGGCAGCGTATTGTTGTGTGTGCTCCGTGAGGTTATGTCAGCCCCGGCAATAATCGCGTACAAGGGATATGACCGCGCATGTATGTTGTGCACAACCGGAAACGTATCGCATGTCGAGCCGCATGGCTGCACGCGCGTTGTACTCTGTGTACAAAAGAGGGCCATAGAGGGCACAAGAGGCAATCGACAAAGGGCGAACGACGATAATGGCCCAAGGAATGTCGAGGGTGATGCCAGAACACGCAGCGTTAGGGAAAACATTTTGGCAGCCGACGCGCGTATAGTCTCCACAGTGAAATATTAGCGACATGTGTGCGAAAATTCCTGAATTTCAAATAGAATATTTGTGCTTTCATATGACCACTGCACAGCTGTCATCATTCTACTTGGCTTTTCTTGAGTATATGTATAACACATCTCAAGAGGAGAAAGCAAATGGCTGTCCAAGGGTCGTTCTATTAGGAAATGCTTTTAGGCTCAATTCACGCTCGGGATCTTAACAGAATTACAGTGCTCTTACCTTTATACTCACCACATCGCGTCACTTGCCATTCTCGTCGAGATATGCCGACAAACTCAAAAAACTTTTGATATGTATTGCATTGGCATCCTACATACTAAAACACATGAGCGAGATATCGAAATGGTGATGCCACGATTCCTTATTGGTCAGTTCACGTCACGTGACGAGCGCGCGTTTTTCAACAAATGCCTATAATTATGATTATAGTAGTGATTACTGACAGGTTTGTTTGCAAAAACATGGTCATCTCTTGACATGACGTTGGCCGCTCGCGAACTGTCATGGTGTAATTGCGTCGTGCAGTTTATAACAGGTTTATTTCACTTTTTTATTAGAAAAACCTCCACGTTAACCCCCACAAAGTTTATAACGAATTTTTTGTCACATTTATCTGAATTTAAATGGAGTCATTTATTGAAGCGGGAGATTTTTTCTGACGTTTGCATTAGAGGATTTATATCCAAAGCCGGTTGGTATGAGTGTATATAATATATCCTGGTGCGAGAAATATTTGTATATTTGGATAAGAAATAAAACTCGGCTTTATTTCGTTTTTTTACGATATGTTGGTAACTATAGTTATATATACTTTGATATAAGACTTATTATATATATTTTGACGAAAAATATAAAATTCACTATATATAAAAAAGTTACATAAAAATTATTGCCTCCCCGAGTCGAGTCTCGTGTATACTTATTATCATATGTCTACTAGAGCGGCGGAAAAAAAACTTCTATATTTTTATTTTCCGGTTTTCATATCCAAATAGCATATTGTGCACCTAGGGAACAAAGTATACTATTCCAACCCGCGTGGAGGATATCTTGACCTGAGCCGAAGGCATGGGCTATAAATACAACCACGCGGGTTACGATTTTCTCCCTTAGTGCACATATGATACAACTTTTCATCATAAGTCCATGGAAAGAATTGATTTTTTTGTAGTCTGTTAGAGGTTGAAAGTGACGAATTCATCTCCAATACATTTCCAAAGCTAATGGAAGGGAAAACATATTAAGTTTACGTGAATAAAATTGTTTTCACAAAAATTCCAAATGGAGACACTGAGAAAAACAAAAATTTTCATCAGAGAGTATAAGTTATATATATACGTAAAAGTGTTTTTTTTTTTAATCAGAAGCAAATTGAATTCTCGAGATGAGATGGATTCCTGCATGAAATGTCTTTGCCATTCAAGAATCCAAAACCTAGATGGAATAGCAAAAAAAAATCATGCACGTCACAAGGTTCAGAAAGAATTTACAGCGCTCCCCTGACGATAAAACAGCCAGTACACAATCGGAGAGTGCATTTTGATAAAAATGAAATAATATATAATGGACTGGTATCAAGCAAAAAAAATAATCGAAGATATCGAGTAGCCGTATAGTGGTGGGTTTCTAAAGATTTTTCCTGACTCTCCCCTTCTCTCTCTCTCTCTTGGTCACGTGCGCATGCAAATGAAGTGTAATTCAATAAGTAGGAGCTTTTAGGAAGCCGAGCAAACCGGATCCTCCATATAAATGTATATCTATATCGATATCTCATATAGCTCGGGGAGAAGTATAAGCCCCCGGATTCATACCCAACCCCTCGTCAGAGTCGTTATACATTTTGGCGTAAGGCCGTGCGACGAGACAACGTGCGCAAAGAGATAAATCGAGCGCAGGTGCACTTCAAGACAGCCCAATGAGGGGCTTTTGACGCGGACATTGTTTTGACTGCAAGCTTCCAGAACCTCATATCCTCCCACTCGACACATATATATATGCGGTCAAAAAAGCCTACGGAATGCACTTGAGTATGTAAAATTTTTCCTTGAAAATTACACCTTCGAATTCATGCAAAAAAACCGATTTTTTTTTTTGTTTTTCGGGTATCATATATCAAAAAATCATAATATAGCTCAGGTATCATTTTTTAAGAGCCCTTTCAAAATCAGCCCGATACAAGCATTTTTAGAGGTCGCTCACGAATTTTGAAATTTGCAAAAATTGTCAAAATAATGTGATGGGTAGAAAAACTTGTTTTTCTGTCTTCGCTATAGCAAATTTTCTTACATGTAATATATCAATAGGTTGTACACAGTTTCAGTTTAAATTTTAGCGGTCATCTATATTAATTTTGAAAGTTTTAATAATAATATAAAGGCTATTTATTTGTTAGTGACATAACATACGTCACAAAATGAACTAGAATTTAAACAAATGCAACATTTTGATATTGATAGTCAGAAAAGGTAGTGCGAAAAAAAAAAAAAAAACACATTATTTACAATTACATTTTGACCATTTTTGCAGGTTTCAAAATTTGTGTGCGACCTCTAAAAATACTTGTATACAGTTAATTTTTTTAGAAGGCTTTTAAAACATGAATTTTTTTTTCAACGTTTTTTCCAAACTTTTTATATATCTATCAAAAACTATAACCACACTCGTACCACATTTATATAACTATAAATTTACTAAGCGATTTGGAGTTATCCTCATATATGTACACGCTAGTCAAAAATTGTTATATATATGTATAACCCGAAAACACAATTCACAAAGTTATATTAATACTACTAATATTTATTACTTTCTGCCGTAAAAAATCTCATCAACATCATTTTATCCCATCAAGAAAATGTGATAGAATTAATATCAAGTAAAATCAAATTTTAATTTATCAAGAATGCAAAATTTTTATACGCTTAGCTTTTGTCATATTTTTTTGAGTGCTTGAAGAATCATAAAAGTAAAAATATAACATAACTGATATTCAGTGCTGATAAGATTAATGCATATACGAAAAACTAATTTTTATCATTTAAATCAATAATAATAAATAACATGAAAAATCATGTTATTTCACATATATTCACAAATTTATACTCTGGTTCCGTTGGGATTTTGCGCCAATACGCAAGATGTAGGCAGCCGCTTCCACATTGCGTCTCCAATAACTAATTTACTCCATTTCAGATATACTATTAACTTGACTAAATTATGCTATATTAAACTTTTATATTATGTAGTTACTTTTATTTATATAATTAATTAGTGTGTTTGAAGGATTCTTCTGATTTTCATCATCGATATCGGTAATTACATTATTAAATTTTTAAATTAAACACTTTTTACATGTATCAATGCTATATATAATATTCCATGACACTTAAACGCAAAATTTTAACGATTATAAAGTATTATAAATGGGCGTCCTCTTTCATATGCTCTTTTTCCATTGTCTAAGTGAATATGAAAGCATTCTAGTGGCATCTAATGCATTGCTTAGAAGCATTTTATACTTCAGAGACAAAGGGCCAACTACTTTGCATCAGTCAGTAGATAGAGATCTTCCGTCTGGATGCTGTCAGACATCTTGAGTCTATCATGAACCGCCGTAGGGTTTGCCCTTTTTCATTAAGCCCAATTTTTTACAAGGTTATACAACGACCCTTGTAAGCCACAAAATTTAATTTTCGACGGAAAAATGGCCTACAGCAAGACATTTTATCAACGGATATCCAACTAACAACAGTACTATAATACACAACAATTGTCATATATACTGTTGTATTTAGACTCGTTCGTATTTTTGTGTTATATTTATAATAATCATCAAAGTCAAAATTAATATTAATATTTGCTCTGTTTTCTTGTATAGATCCAGTCGGGGTCGTTTTGAGAGTGTGTCAAAATTATACAAGAAGCGTGTCAGAGTAATTGAATCCCCATGTAACATCAGATGTAAGCTAAAATTTCCTGGCAGATCGATCAGAGGGCGGCCTGGAATCGAGTGACATGATGTCGGTCTAATATCCTTCTCGCTGACGTTCATTGTGCGTGGATGATTGATTTAAAATGTGCGACACGCGTAGGCAATAAACACCCTTGGACTGCGAGCAACAACTCGTATATACAACGAATGAGTTAGAGTGCGCATCATGGGTTAGATATGATGGTCTTATAGAGAGAATATGTAGATTTCCGCAGCGAGCCGAAATTAACTCGGTTACGACAGATTGCCCGTGAATAATTCCATCGCCTATTCAACGCCGCGATAACTTTGTTGGCATACGCTCATTGTTCATCTCGCCCCTTTAGCACAGAGCACGATAGGGTCCGTAGAGTCCGCGTCTATGTATCTGCACTTTTGTCGCGTTGTATAGTTTAGAATGGAAAAGCCCATATGAAATAATACATGTTATGTTTGATGTACAGTTGGTTTTTTTATAGCGCTGCGTATATATAGCTCTCTTACACCTTAATTTATATTTCAAAGCTCGAAAGTTTATAAATATTTGATATAGCTTTGGCCGAACGTAGAGTTTCGATTTTTGAATTGGATGTAGGGCGCTTGCGTTGTCTGCGCTGAAATCGGAAATCGTTAGGCCTCTCAGCCTGGTAAATGCTCTCCCTCGAGAATATTGCAGCATGGAGATGAGATGCCTGGTTTTCGCAACATTCTCCGGTCGAAATAAAAGTTGAATGCGTTGCGTCGTGGACACCAAGTATATATTGCGTATTGATCGTTGGTTTATACTTGTTGCGTCGAGTAAATGCTGGCTCGCTCTACCGGTTACTCCAACCAACCAACCAACGCTCGCTTCATCCCCGCTGTCTCTTCCTCTTTGCCTTCGCTGAGCATTTTCACACATGCACAAAGCCCTTTCACAGGTATAATTAATGCCCAAACACACAGAGACAAAAAAGAACAGCTCGTATACAGACGAAAGTGGAAATCTCATCGACATTCCACCATTAATTCTATCAACTTTTCACTCGCGTGCCAACAGACAGTTTTTTATTTGACTGAAAGCAAAGTTCACTTCTTTCCTCCATGTTATATGGATTTTTGCTTTTTTTTCTCTTTTCTCGATGCGTTTGACTTGAGAGCTCAACTGAAACAAATGGAATTGTAGACCGCCTATCAAAATATTGGTCACCCCAATGGAAATGTTTTATTACTCGACGTTCTTCTCGTTACCAACCAGACACATTCAATTTCCCACACGTTGGAAAATACTCTCGTCTTGTCATCACACACCAGATCCTGAAACGAATTTCATGTCTGAATGTGAAAAGGGGCGAATTTTTTATGGAAAAAGAAAACTTGATTAATGGCTACAACGGCCATACTCGCACCTACATTCGGACGTTACAAAAGCTTCTGCAGATCAAAATAAAATTCTGCACTGTTTTCATCTCATTCAACGCCAGACAATATATATGTATATATATAAGCCTCTCATTCTTTACAACTCACTGATAAAAAAAAACAGCGACATATATTTTTTTTATATATATACAAAAAAAAAACGACCATCGCGCGTATATAAAGTCCGCTGGAATTATTTTAATTATAAAATTAACCTAGTTAGTGAAAAATAAATTTTTACCAAGAAATTATAGACGAAAATCTTTTCTCATCATTGTGTAAAAAAATTATAAATATAGGAATAAATGCTGTACGCGTTATCTTTTGAAAAAACAGAAATTCATGTATTGCCATCATGTATTGAAGTGTGTCTTTGTTAGCACACCCGTGACAAGTGAAAATTCAAAATGCCAGAGAGCTAGTATATTTCCAAATCTAATTTGTTTGCGTGTGTAAAATAGAGCATTATTGTTCCGAGTAGAATCAAAAACAAACGGTGGGGAATGAAGAATCAAAGGGAGAAATTGAGTTTTCGTAAAGAATCTCATTAAAGTTGTGACGGCTGATGGTGGATTGGGGCGAAACTGCCGGACAATGAAGAACGGCGTGCAGAATAATACTCTCGCGAATGATCTTAACGAACGATAAAGTGCTTCATGCCTCATACTGCTGAAAGTTCCGACTTGTGCTCTTCTCATCCCATTTCCGTATTCCGTCTTCCTGCCTGACCAATTATCCCATCGGGCTCTGGCCCGGCAAACGACGACAAACGGAACAATTAACTGATGTCATCTGTTTTGTGTTGCAGTGTAAAATGCGATGACAGAATATGGGCTGTAGAGAGAGCTGGCATGGCCGTTAATTTATATCAGTGTTGACATATCATGAGGAACGAGGTCTGCCTGCTAGCCAACATCGTCGTCGTGGTCGTCACGTCGGCATTGACCTGCTGCTCAGCCCAGGACCAGATTAAGAATGCTTCCGGTGAGTATGAATAATCTAGAGACGAGCGGAAATTTGCTCGCCCTCTTGCTCTATCTTCTGCTGGCGCCGTGGAGTGAACTAACTGAACGCCCGGGGGACTGTGCTGTCGGAAGCGACGGGAAACGAGCCTCCGACCAACCCGATGGCCTTTTATTATTAAACCTCGGCCAACCCCACGGCTCCCTCTGTCTCTCCTGCCGCGTCGTGTAGCCATTGTTCCACGTACTTTTTTGCACCTTGAACTCACCAAGCTCTCAATCTTCATCTCGAATTTGTTTTTTCTTTTTTTCTAGCTCAATGTGCGCATCCACTCGGTATGGAGGAGGGCAAAATTCCTGATGATGCTATATCCGCCTCATCTAGCTATGAAACCAAGTCTGTTGGACCTCAAAACGCCAGGTGACAAGCGTTTCTCTCTCGATCCTCTATAATCATCAACACAACTAAAATATCGCAAGTTTCTTATTCTTCATCTTTTCAATGCATATGACAAACACTTTATTTATACAATTTTTATATAGATCCCGAGTTCCGACGAACAATTTTAGTTGTATTTCCATAAAAAATTCTTTTTTTTTTCTCACTTGGAAAATTTGATACGTACAATTGGGTTAGCCCGTAATCTCCATATTCAAGTTATGTAAAAATAAAATACAGCTGTGTAAAAAAAAAAAAAAAAATTCAACAGAAATACTATCTATCTTGATAAATAAAATATTTTTTTATATACATATATATTTGTGTAGAGCAACGTGATAAAATTGAGATTCAAAATCACGGCCATTTTAATTAATAGGATAAAAACACATGATAAATAAAGATAGCGATATTGTGCAGTAACATTTGCGCCATCATTGATGTTTTTTGAAAAAAAAAAATTTGATTCAATTTGCTTTTTAGTCAATTTTACTCACATTTTTACTGATAACCATCGTAATTTAATAATAAATAGATAATTTAAAACGCGAATTAAATATAACCCGGGGAAAAAAAAAAATTAAATCAAATTTGATCGAAAATTGATCAAGTAAAATCATTCATTTTAATTTTCTCAAATCACAATAGATCAATTAATTAAATTCGTTCATTGTGTAATAAAATTTTACATTATAATTTTAAATATTGAAAGTTTATGATTCAACTACTAACAAATGATAAATTTTTAATGTCTTTTATATATCAGTATCAGATAAAAAAGTAAATTTGATTTGTTCTGCCCAATTTCGAGATCTAGATCTATATATTGATCAAATTAGATCAGATTTTTTTCCCCGGGAACCGCGCAATCATCTTGAATATGATTTATATACTACTGATGCATTTCGAGAAATGAGTTCATTATTGAATTAGTTGGATATTTTTTGTGTTGTTTATAATTATATTATAAAATACTCCAAGAGAAACTTTCAATGAAATATTCAGCAAAAATTTGAGTCAATTCAAAGTTAGTAAATGTTTCTACAACGAGTTGATCAATAAATTTCTCACTAAAAGCACAGTTGTAACTTGTATGCAATCACACATAATACCTACAACATCTAGCACATCGAATTCTTAAACAGACAAATTTACACCTGCAGGCTAAAACAGCTGAGTAACAGTTGGAATCTTAGATAATTGCGAACCCTGTGTTTTCATTTCGTCCCAATGTCCTGATTGAGCTGTATATACATCTCTGTAATAACAGCTGAATTGTAGAAAGAGCGAGTTTACCGACACACAAAAGATGTACTTTAAAACGTCTAAATTCCACGAGCACTTGTATAAATTCGAGTTTCCGCTCAGGACATTGGAACTAGCGCAACTATTGTCTCGCCTCCATTATCGAGATTAACACATTTTTATCTACAGGATCCGTCAAGAAAAAAATGGTGGAGCCTGGTGCCCAAAGGCACAAATCAGCAACGATATTCGCGAGTACCTGGAGGTCGACTTGACAACAGATTACTTGATCACCTGGACAGAAACGCAAGGACGTTTCGGGAATGGCCAGGGCCAAGAGTATGCCGAGGCTTTTTTTCTCGAGTATTGGCGCGGATCAAAGTGGCACCAGTACAAAACAATCAAAGGCGATAGGCTGCTGCGAGGCAACAGTAACACGTACCTGGTGGAGAGACAAAAACTCGAACTGCCTTTCGTTGCGAGCAGAGTGCGATTTGTGCCCTATAGCCAACACCCAAGAACTGTCTGCATGAGGGTGGAGATTTACGGTTGTGTTTGGGAACAACGAATCATTAAGTACAAGATACCCAGAGCGGCAATTTACGGTCCTGGGGGTAGCAATGTTGAGGACAAATCCTACGACGGTCGTGATGATGTTGATGGAAGCTTCTTGTTTGGTGGACTGGGTCAATTGGTCGATGGAGTACTAGGAGATGACCCCAGAATATCTGGCAGTTTAGCTCAATGGGTTGGCTGGACGGATATCTATCCGGTTGTCATCGTTTTCGAATTTTCCGGGCTGCGCGAATTCAATAGTTGCACAGTTTACACGGCAAATGCCCCCGTCAGGGGCATCGAGGTCTTTAAACGTGCTCGCGTATGGTTCTCCAGAGATGGGGAGCAATTCGAGTTGGCGCCAGTTGAGCAAAGTATCGAGGAAAAGTCACTATACTCGCCGGGAGTTATTGCAATAGCTATTCCACTGCGATCTAGATGCGGTGGCTTTGTGAAATTGGAACTCGAGCCTCGTTCCAAATGGCTTCTCATCAGTGAAGTCTCCTTTGAGAGTAGTGAGTTTAACTGTAACATTGATGTACCCAAAATTTGAGGTGATTTGATCCAGATTATTTCAATCCTCTCACTAAAATCGATTTTAAAACACCTATATACTTCATGCAGTTTCATTTTGTTTACTTTTAGTATAGTTAATTTTTTTGTTCAAACTGATAAGATTGAGAAGAAGTTTGTATTGTTGAATTATTAGCAGTTTTAGTCAACTTTTATACACGAAATTGCCTGATGTTCTCGACGCAATACGCTGAAACTAGGTTAAAAAGTCAGATAATAGTTTTTAAATATTATCAGACAATATACGTGTGTAAAAAGCCAACTTTAATTTTTATAAAAATTCGAACAAAACCGGTAGAACAAATTTTTAATGAAATTTATACAAACATTGCAGCTCAATTTATGCATTTATCACACACTGTAATTTTCACATAAATACTGTCAATGCTTTTAAGTTTGTAATAAAATTCCATTTTAGAATTACAATTCATAAAAAGCCGAATGATTTCATGCACAACAATTCAATTTTTTATATAAATTTCACATCAGTCGAAATAAGTTATGAAGAGAAAAATTTATACCCTCATATATTATAATTTATCTCAAATAATTTATTTCTAATAATATTTTTCATCATCTTGCATTAGAATACTAAAAAGAAAAGTCATAAGCCTTTTGGAAAGTAACTCGATATTTTTATGAAAAAAAAAAAAAACTATCTATGTTAAATTTATTCTAATGAATCAACGGTTGAAACGTCTCATTAAATATTCAATCCACCCATGAGGATGAATCTCTACGTCTTCAATGAGTCGTAGGGAGTAGAGAAAAACAATTTTTCAGTGTTGAATAAAGCCACGTAATCGAATCACCTTAACAACGCGAGCTAACAAGCCTCTTGGACTCAAATGTCGTTTGGTTACAGGCCCCCGGTCACATCTGAGTAACTCGAGCGAGAATTCCCGGCAAGAGGATCCGCAGATCTCGAGTTTGGATCACATGAATGAATCAATCGTGGCAAGCGTACGTCCAAGCGGCAGTGGAGAACTGAACTACACGGATCCAGAAGTGAACCTGACGCCGGACGCATTGCCAGTCGATCCGCGTTGGTCGCAGACGTACATTGGGCTGGTGAGCGGAGCTCTAACGGTGCTGGCCTTGCTGCTGACCTGCACGGTCTTTCTGATGAAGCTGCGCGGCCGTAACAAGGTAGCCCTACTGCAAAAACACACGGCATTGCTTTGTGGATCGAGTGCTCCAGGTATAACAATCAATGTGAAGGATCTGAAGCTGCCCACGCCCATTGTCGTTAACGGCACGCAGTCCAGGCTTTCTGGAAGCTTGAAAACCACCGGATGTTCCAACGGATCGCTGTCCAGCTACGATGCCGCCAGGGACCAGCTCCGGAGACAGTCGTGCGATGACTATGAGCATCGCAGTGTCTACGCTGAGAGCACTTACAAGCTTCTGTTCCCGGAGGGAAGCTTTTCTGGCTCGAAAACGGATTATGCCGACGTGACTGAGTTTGCCCAGTCCATGCCGGAAGCCGAGGCCAAACCGCAGACCCCTTATGTTCACAGGTCCTCCAAGCATGCCAGTCATCATGGATTTTCAAACAAGGGAACAAAGGTTTACGAAGGATACTACGCTGCCACGGATATTCTAACGGTATGTTTTTTCATTTTTATTTATACTAGAGTGGTAGAATCAAAATGAAGTCACGTTAGACTAAAAAATCAAAAATGATACGAAAATCTGATCTAAATCAAATCAAGTTCGATGTAATGTACTTTGAATAGATTTAAGCGTTTTGATTTTTTCTCAAAACTTAAGAAATTACGTAAGTAATTGAGGCGCGGCTTTATTTTCCGGGTAGTTAAATTAAATTAAAAGGCTGAAGCTGAAAGAATTTTAATAGAGATTCACGCTGATGGTGCGTTTGTTGTTATCAAGAGCAAAATAATTTTTTTTTTAGGTAATTTAGGTAACTGAGACCTTTGAACAGCGTTTCATTAGACTCGTTATTGATCGGAAATACGATGCTACTCTCTATTTCGGATCCTTCAAAGCACGACATTTAAATGATATTCCACGGCGTTACGAGTTGAATCATTGATTCCCTGTTAAATAATTTGATACGATGTCGAAATGTGCACCCTCTCTGATATAAGTATCATTCATTGTTGACCCCTTTTGCTATACATTTCTGACATCAAAATACACATCCCCTCCGATAATCATTTAATTAAAGTATATATAGTTCTCTGCTAGTATAAAGCCTGTCTGACCATGAAAAAAGTGGGGAATTGAGCTGTTTTTACTGCCACTGAACGCCCTACCTCTGCGTGTTAAATGTATATCTCTAGATAGCATTTCATCAATTATTATACTTACGTGTTTAAAGAGTCAATTTTGACATTGATTATCATCGCGGTCCATCGACGGTAAATAATTTTATAATTTCTCAACAGACCCAAACAAATATATTGTACTTATTAATTATATTTAAATTCTAACTAAGGTCGAGTTTCTGAAGAACTATATCTTCTAAAAAATATACATAATATCGATGATAAAAAGTGCATATTTTATTAATTATATTTAAATTCTAACTAAGGTCGAGTTTCTGAAGAACTATATCTTCTAAAAAATATACATAATATCGATGATAAAAAGTGCATATTGTGACGTTATTTTTTTGTTGCCGTCACAAAACACAGCCATGTAGTCACTTAACAGTTAATTTTAGTCAATTTTCAATCATTATTATGGGTAAAGGTAATTTAGAGTCAGTATTATAATATTTAGATTCAATAGAGAGAGACGCGAGACGAAACGAGACGAGAAAGATCGATAATATTGAGGATTCGAGAGAC
>MVJL01001831.1:0-48391 GCA_002156465.1 Macrocentrus cingulum | reverse complement strand
TTGCTTGTAATTGGTGTAAAAATTCTCGCTGCCTCACGCACAATGATGAGGATATAAGTGTTGACACTGGTGGTGGACGTTCGGCTAAAAAAATGGACTACATTGTCGACTGTAAAATGAGTGTGATGAATCCTTTCAGTGTCGTGATCGGCAGTGACACTCCAAACGCAATCTACACGTCGTACTTGACGCTCGGAGGAGCGAGTGCCCGAAAGGAGGTTGATTTGAGCCACTTGAAGCTTGTAAAAATCCAGCCACGAAAATCCCACTATTCTTTACACTTTTTAAATTATTCCCTACTCGAGAGTACGATCGTGGTCACTTATTCACCGATATTCAAGACACTATCGTGGATCCTGCAGCAGAATGTGTCGACACAAATGCAAATCTCAGTCGAGCCGTACCGAGTAACTGCTCCAGTCTCCGATTCGGCTGAAGAAACTGAGGACACGTCGACCTGCACGTTTATGGACTACTACAACAACGTGACAGTCACGCCTGTCATCAGAATACCTGCTAACAAGACTACCCCGCTCAATGTCACGCGATTTGACGTCATTGGCCCGGTGAACAGTTCACGACTGACAGACGTGCTGGCTCGCTTCGCGAGAATCAGCGTGTCCACTGGCAAATTCACTGTGGTCACGCGGCTGATAGACACCCACACGAACAAGACATTCATGATGGGATCCAGGGCTGACGACATGTTCTACATCGACAACACAGTTGTCTTCCTGTCGGGATCCAACGGACACGATGTCTACTCGTGGAGCCAACAGTCACCGAGGCACGTCTGGATCGAAAACTCGGCCGATGACAATGCCCTGGATACCATCGTCATTCCCGATCAAATGTGCGACTTCCTGACGGCCAACTGGAGCTCAGTTGAGTCAGACTGCTGCGGCACATCCGACGACGACGTCACCCTAATTTGCGAGCAGAAAAACCGCGTAAACTCGACTCAACGAATAATTCTACAACGCTACTTAGCAGCAGCGCAGTATCGTCACTTGATGATCTACTGGAAGAACACATTCTACGTAATAATTCCTCCTGCATGGCTGTCAATAAGCAAAGAAGAAGCACAATCATCTGAACTTGGTATTTTATTTTCTCTGAGCTATCACCATGATCAAGCTGTAAGGTTACTTCTGACGAGTGATGATCAATATCTCGTCTTGAATGAGACTGAAACAACCAATCCACTAACCGCCTTTAGATATCCAAACTCCCTAGGCTATTTCAATGACGTTATCATCTCTCGGAAAATTTACAAACCTGGATCATCCTCTGTTGTATTAAAAAATTTCTTTGATGACACCCGTGTCTCTATAGAATGGTTTAATTTTTATATTATCATTGTCAGTGACTGGATTTCTAGTAATACCAAACCAACGATAGTCACTGCAATGGATATACACAGATTATGCTCAAAATCAACTAAAAACCCTGATAATCCGCAAGCTTTAGATAACTCTGTGTCAATCAAGTACTACAACATTAATTCCGATGATCGAAAAATAATACCCATTAATCATACCACTCTTGGTGGCAATGAGTAAGTCAGTTAAATCATTTTTTACAAATATTACTTCATAAATTAAATGTCCTAATTAATTTCTAAATTTTTTTTCAGCATCGTTCAACTGGGAATTCTACTAGTCTCACAATTTCTACCAATAAACGTCCGTGTGTTTGCCACATATGATAGTATGCGACTAAAAATTCTAGAAAAATATGTAAGCATTGGCAATTGGTGCAGTGACGCACATAATCGACTTTACGGCATTGAATTTCGAATTGATCTACTGCACGAGCCAGTAATAATTGATAATTTACAACAACTCGAGTGTAATTCAACTGAGACGGAGAATCCTTTGCGAAATGTGGTTACAGAATTGCGAAAAAAATTGAGAAATGCTCAAGAACTCTATGAATTATCTCCGTTAGACAATGATGAGTCGCGTTTGATAAAATGCATTGGTACAATATTATCTGAAATATTTATTGTCGACTCAATTCACAAATTATTTGGATTTTGCGACTATGAAGATCAGATTATTTTTATGCAGAATAATTGTGCTCAATTGATATCGCAAAATCTCAAAAAAATCACGTTTCAGCGAATAAAAATTCGTCTAAAAAGAGTAATTGAATGGAGTCAATTCAATGAAGCAATAACTAAACAAGATTTTTTGAATTATAAAATTTTTTTCACAAAATTTCTATCAATTAAAAATTGTTGGAAAAATTTTAAACAAATTCTTATACATAAAGTTAATTTTTTAATTTTTTTCAATACCACGTCATTGATGACAATTGAAAAAAGTATTTTCAGATGTAAAAAATAATATAAATTACTGTGTGTGATCAAAACTGAATCAGATGATTTTTTTTTTTGTTTAATTCTAAAAACCTATATCAAACTGAAGCACCCGGTTGTTTAGCCTGGTTACAATTTTTCCCGTCAGACATATGTTGCTTTCAAGCTTGAAAATATAACAAATACAGCATACGGAACAAATTAAGGGAATTTTAAACGGTTTTACGGTCAGCGAGCAAGAATGCACTCGGGGAAATTATCTCTCTCGCAAGCGGCGCGTCGTATTACAGAAGGAGAATACTCTCGTTATGTGTTTTGAAATGCGAGACAGTATGCGCAGTGTGTGTGTGTGTATATGTGCAGGGTGGTCTCTTGGAATAGGAAAACGAGTGGCTCTTATATGAGGCTACTGTGAGATTGTCAGGAATTAATTTGTTAGAAAATGAGGGTGAAACTATTGTTTGTCCACGACGAGAAGAGGTCCAATTAAAAATTAAAAGAGACGAGTATATATACAGACAGTAGCCCAGAAGGCTAAAAGGATATATATGTATACAGGTTTATCCAGTAGAACATTTATACTTTAAACTCTTTCAAGTGACTCATGCGTTATACTGAGACAAAGAGTAGAAAATAAAAAAATTTGTTTCACTCACTTTGCCGACGCCGGTGAGCTCCTTTACTCCGATTCTACGCAGGAATGCTGGTGGAGCGGGTGGTGGAGACTTGAGGAGAAGGGCTGCGTAACCATTTGGAAAAATTGGCTGCTCATCTGGATTTATGGTTTCATCACCGGATCGACGTCTCCTGTGGGGACTCGACGAGAGATTCCACTTTTGGGCTGCTCTGAAATCACGATAAAAAAATATTTAAATTACATTATTTATATATATTTATATTCTTTATCTGGTAAAAAAAAAATTTTTATTAATGCAAGTACCTCGAAAAATATCAAAGATTTTAAATTTTTACATTGAATCTTTTTTATAAATAATTTCAAGATCTACAAATAATCGTAAGGACAAAATTTTATTTAAGTAAGTATTTTACATGATATTTACATTTTTTTACTGTCTGGAAATAAATATTAAGGTAAGATTTGAAAATCGGAAATTTTCGAATTTTTTTCGGTTTTTCGATCATAAGTTGATAAATATTAGAGATAATAGGAAATTTTGTACTAGTTAAATTATCTGAAATAAAATTCCCTACAAAAAACGTTTGATAAACTTTTTTCTATTCCGCTCAATTTTTGAAATATTACGAATTTTTGAAAATTTTTATTTTTCAAAATATCTCAAAAATCAACTGAAAAATCAAAAAAATTTGGTCTACTTTTTTTATAAATAATAAAATTCCCTATAATTTAATTTCCACAACATTTTGTCTTATCTCGCGTAGGTACCGAGTTATCAGCAAAAAAATCACGAAAAACCATATACTATCGTTTGGTGTAGAGATTGTGCAAAAAATTTTTCATCCATCAAACTTCATTGAAAAATCTTGAATAACTTATATTTGACTTTTATCAAGCTTCTGCGAGATGAGTTGAGCTTTCAAAAGCACCGTTCACACACATTTACACCCCCACACGGAGAAAATAGTTGGCCAGGATTTAGGATATACATGGGCGGCCTTAGGGTGTGACTGGGTGACATACTCGGCAGGGTCGGGTCGGTAATCAGCGCAGGTAATGTGCCGGAACTCTTGTGCATCCCGGGTTTTCGAGTTTAAAGGGGTGTCTGTGGGCCACGACGAGTTGGAAACTCCGGAAGCCACGCGGGCCTCGTTAACTCACGCGCTGTGAAATTGGAAATGCCGACGACGCAGTGCCGAATGCCGAGCATGTATGTGGTGTCGTAAAAAATAAATAAACACCATCAAACAAAGCCTCAACCTCTTAATTATCGACATCAGCAACCACACAACCCTTTACACATCACAAATGATTGATTAATTTATACAAAATTAACAAAAGTACGTGTCTGATGATATATATACAGCCGCATCCGATGAGAGCATGAAATTTCAATTTGTATCAATGAAAATTCCATGTTTACTTTTCCATATATACTGAAAAATTATTAATGAAAGATAATTATCGTTATTAGGGCGTGAATGATGTTATTATGAGATTTATGTGGTGGGGTTAAATGAGGACGAGCCCTTACGACCCCACTCACGCTTCGTTGAGCCTCATTTTAACGACTATAAATGTGCTCAGATACGAAAAGTTTAATTTCATTTCTCAGCTGCACGTAAAGCGTGCCACAAAGTCCGCACACTGCACGGTACATTAACATAAGTTACGATTGCACTGTGATTATACTGAAATATTATTTTTCTCATATACCTAATCATAAAAAAAAAAAATATTTTCACTTGTCATCAAAAATTTAAACTACTTTTTTAAACCGAAAAAAAAAATTTTCAATCAATTTTTCATCTTTAAAGATATTAATCTTTACAAACAAAATTTTAACACCCAAAAAATATGTCAAAAATTTTTTTTCATTTTTACAATTATTATTTTTTACCTAAAAAATTATGTTCAAACATTTTCTAGACTATATAAATTAAAAATTTCTATTTTTTTCATGTTTTTAATACTCAATAATGAGAAAAAAATTTTTTAGATTGATAAACCTGCTGAATTTACTTAAATAAAAATATAAAAAAAAAAAAATTTTATCAATAGAACAAAAAAATGGATAAATGAGCGAGAAAGGCATGACATCCATCAAGCGAATAAGTAGTAAAGGTAGACGTCAGGCGGGACGCGAGGTCTGGGCAAGTCGCGAAAGCCCCTGGGGGCCAGGTTGCACAAGGTGAACGTGAATAAAAAAAAAAAAGTCAAATAAAAATTCCTCTAACTCAAAATCCATAGTCTGAATTATTGAACCGTGCCCTCGAGGCCATATACAGGCAAAACTACACCAGGGATACAAAATGGCCAGGGGAATGTCTTTTTTTCTCAAGTAAAAGACGAAGTGTTTCAACTGTAATTTACATATTTTTCTCCTTGCACTCTGAAAGCACCGCAGAGCCATCTCGTTTCTACGCGTTGAAAGAAGACAATCGAAGCAACGAGACGCAGGTGTGTGTCGCAGATACGCAATCTACACGTCAATCAGGAAGCACAGATGTGTTCTTACAACACAACCCCTAACACATGAGAGTATTTCTACGCTCTCTGACTGATCGCAATGCGACTCATGGGAACAACAATAGCTTCGCCCTCGCCGAAGAAAAAAAAAGTCGAATTAAATCGCTGAAACAGAGGAAATAGTTTTTTTTTTTTCTTCTCAGTAGAAAAATATTAAATCAGAATTTTTTTTTTTTCAATTCCCCCAACGATATAATAAACGTAGAAATAAATCACAGACAAGTCGAGATAATTGAATAATAAAAGAAGAAAATTAAATAACAGCAACTAAAAAAATTGTTATCGATAGATATCTCTATATATCCGACGTGCCATGAGCAATTTTTTTTTTATTTCATTTTATTTCTTCGAGGACACTACTGTGTGTGGCGCCGCGCACGTGCTGGACATAAATCGACTTGTCCACGATCCGAGGTGCAACGTACAAACATTTTAACAGTGAATTTTGCGCTATAAAACGTGACGAGCGCGACCGTACGTGCGTGAAAAAAGTCGATAAGAAAACGAACCGCATGAGAAGACTGAAAAAAACATGAAAAAAAAAATTTTTTTCTCCTTCATTTCTCGATAAATAATTCATTAAAAAAATAATATTTGCTATTAAACATGTGAAAAAAATTTTTGATTCACCAAACTAATGTCTTAAATGAATTTTTTCGTCATTTTTCAATTTAAAAAAATCATTTACAAGGCTATAACAATATTATCTATTCTTTCTAATGCTTGAAAAATTATTTAAATGTATTTTAAAAATTTTGGGAACTGACAAAAAATTTTTTTAATGACAATAAAAGCCCTTATCGTTCGACATATAGTTCAATGGGGATGCAAAAGTTTAATTGCTTATATAGAATCGCTTTAGAGATGATAATTAAAATGGACCGACAAGAGGGGATAGTTTTATGATCAAATTTACGCGTATAAATTTTACAAGTACACACACTGACATCTCTTTAGTGTCAGAACTTCTCAACAATCTCAAAACTTTATTTACCCGTTTGACAGACGCAAAAGCACAAAATTCGTCTAATAAACTGAGAAATTAACTAATTTATATATACCCCCCAAACTTTAAATATAAAAAAAAAATTTTTTTCCGCGTTAAAAAAATTTTTCATGTTGAAAAACTTTTTTTCTCAATTAGCTTTCAATTGATTTCTTATTTTATACATCATCAAATGTCATTTAAAGTGTTTTGACAAGTGTGATTGAGAATATAGTGATTGATTTTTTATTAATATTTCAACAGAAGAGCATTGAAGAGTCTCGTGTTCGATGGGACTATACAAAACCATTAACCCGGTCTCGTTATGGTCAACAAGTTCGCAGGTTTTTACACGTCAGGATTATTGAGTAACACTCGCGCACGTCACACGAGAGGACAAATGGTCACTCTGGGGTTATATTTCCAAGGTTTTCTCACGTAGACCCTCAATTACTCTTGCACAACGTGTTGCAATGAAATCAGTCTCTCACTTTACTAACGAAAAAAAAAATTTTTTTCTCTCAAATAATTATTTATAATGCATATTATGTTTTTTTTACCACTTGCCACAGAGTTTTATCACACTTTTGTCGAGAGAGTTACTGCCGGATTTTACATTTTGTTATGTTATATTTTTCTAGTGATTTTATTAAATTTTAAGTGAGGAATAACTTTGAATTGTTGCAAGTTATGGTTTGGAAATTTTATTATATGGAGTATCGTGAACACAGAGGCGGCATTAAAAGTCTGTTGTGTGATGGAGTAAACTTGAGAATGATGAGATCATATATATAAAATCCGAGTTTCAGTTGCTCCCTCTCAGCATACACAATATTATACAATATCTATATATACTCACAGACGCTTGTTCCTATTACATACGTAACTCAACGCGAATACTCTAAAACTTTTGACTCTCTCGCTTGTCTCTCTCACTCGACTCTATATATTCCTTTATCTCCCTGTAATAAACTCGAGTGTATGGGTCGTGGCACTAATACCATCGCTATCACGACTAGGAGGACTTTGTTCTATTTTATTTGACGTCACTCTTATCCCGGCTGGAAAAAATTAACTTCATGAGCTCGCTCTGTCTCACTTTTTCGCAAAGCCCGTGCCTATTTCACGACCATATTTGCATACCCAAGCTGCACACAATGTCTCGCAGAAATTAAAAAATAATTTTATGACATTCGGATTTTATGAAAAAATAAAATTTTTTTTTCCTACTCTAATCCAATTTTTTCACGTATTTATTTTCCAAACTAGTATATCAATTAAAATCTTTAAAATTAGTTAAAAACAACGAAAAAAAAAAAGTTTCAAGTAGAAAAACCACTTTTAAGTCAGCCAAATTTTTTTTCTTTTTTTTTCATCTATAAATAAAATTAGAAAAAAAAAAATTTACCGTAAAATTCAATTTCTATTAAAAATATTCAAAAAATAATCAAGTATACAAATAAGGTATTTTTTAAAAGTAGTTTAAGTTTTAAGTAGAAAAACCGCTTTTAAGTCAGCCAGATTTTTTTTTTTTCATTTTTTTCATCCAAATAATTTTTTCGCAGTAAAATAGAATTTTTATTAACAATGTTAAAAAAATAATTACGTCAATAAATAAAATATTTTTTGAACCATCGTAAAAGTCAGTAGAAAAATCATTTTTATGTCAGCCAGATTTTTTTCCCCTTAATTAACCCCATAAAAAAATCTATCCAAACATAAAACTTTATTTATTTATAGAAATATAAATAAATAAATAGATAAATTAATATTTCACGACTTTAAAATCGACTAGAGGAAAAAAAAGAAAAAAATTTTATTCAAAAATTAAGTAGAAAAATCACTTTTACATCCGAATGATTTTTTGTTTTTTCGTCATCCAAGTGGAATAATATTCCACCACCTTCCCCTCAACCTACACCCTCAAAAAATTAAAAATAAATAAATAAGTAATATTTTTTTTTTTCATCATCATAAAATCAGTTTTGAGAGAAAAAAAAAATTAACTCTAACCAGATAAAATAGAGTTTTTATGTGTTTGAACTTACATTGGCAAGATATATAAAAAACGCTCGCGTGAGTTTAACCTTTGATAACACATTCTCTTTATATATCCTGAAGCAATTGGCCAGGTCTTACAGCCTTCATGCAATTATCCCGTGCCGTTCATCTGCCAGCAAAGATCCCCGGAGTGCGCGGCGTCGAGTAGAGACTCTATACTCAAGCCCGGGATCTACTATAGACTTTTGTACACACACAGAACCCATCAGCGAGCGTCTTTGACCTCGCCAGAGAGAAAGCAAAAGCCAAGCAGTAGTATAGACATTGTTGCGGTCAGCCACAGAGAGAGCGTCTGACAAGTTGAGGGCAGATAGAGCTCGACATATTCGGCCAGACCCGCATAAAGCTACCTCTTCTCCTACTTTGTGAATTAGTACTATCAGCTAACCAGTTACTGGCTTACTCACTTTACACCAAACAAAAAAAAACCAATAAAAAAATTCTATATTTGACAATAATTGGATTTACAGTGGTCTGAAACGAATGAATATCCGGTAACAGATGGATTTCAATCAATAAAACTATTGTCAGAATATGAAGGCAACAAATTATCGACGCTTTCCCCCTTCTCCCTGCGGATATCGTGGCGGATCATTGTGTCGTAAATTTCCAATACTCAAATCGGAAATTCTCCAAGTATATATCCTGCAAATAGACGCCCCGTGTAACAATCAAACTTTCTGTCACAAGCATCGATATATTGGAGAGTAGTGTATGCGGAAGTGAGAGCTTGATATCACCCCTCATCCCCCAAAAAAAAATTTCAGAACTAGAAAAATAAAATTTCTTTTTTTATCTCTCGGCAAAAAAATTAATTCAAAAATTCAATTTTTAATTTTTTATCTAAATAGAATTATTTTAAATAATTCAAATTTTAATTTAATGTAATATATAACTATATCCTTCAGATGAAAAAAATCAAATAATTGATTTTTAAGCTGAGTAGAATTATTTTAAATGGTTTTTAATTCAATTCTATGTGATAATGAATAAATTTAAAATATAAAAAATCGAGAAAGATTTTTTTTTTGCACTAAAAAAAAACCTAGAATTTTAATATTGATGGTTGGACAAAGTAAAACGAGTGGCGAGCAATAAGGAACAGTAGTTGATGCTCGACTATGCGTAGTTAAGCTAAAGTACAGCCGCAACCAATCCCCCTCTGCTAAAGGCTACCTATTGGTCTCCAGCACAACAACCCCTTTTCGACTGGGCTCTGCATTCTCACCACGTTACAGAGCTGCGTCAAGTTTCTCCCAAGGATTTCCTTCAACTTCTAGGAAACACTAAACGCTTCGGTGTATATATAATGCACACAACAAAGGATCTTTCTCCCTTATACCACCCCCTGTTGGATTTCTCGCGTATAATATTACGCAACTTTGCAAGTTTGTGTAAACAAACAAAAATATCCAACGAGTAATATAATTCCACCTGCTCACAATAAATAAAATTTTTTTCTCTTCTTACTCGCATTAAAAAGTAAATTTTTTCCTTCAACATCTCTAATTAAACACCTATAATAATAATTTTAACAATACTACAAAACAAAAAAATTTTTTAATTTAAAAAAAATTCAATTTTTTATCGAGATTTACCATATAAATATATGTAAAAAGACTAGAAAAATATTATTTTAAAGGGCTAAAAATAATTTTACAAATTTTATTAACTAATTTTAGATTTTTTTTAACCAAAAAAAATGCGAGTATTATATGAGGTGTGGAAAAATCAATGTAAATTACTGTACTGTTGAAAACTGAGTGAAGAATGCCCCTAAAGTAGTGACTAAAGAGTCTGTACTGTAATAAAATATCCAAGCATATAGTCACGAATGAATGCAAAAGCATCAGGCAAAATGAATAATCATGGTGACGAAAAGCCTTGTTCACGCAAATTAAAGTCACCATATAAGATCTAAAAAAAGGCATTGCGAGTAAGAGTAGTATAAAAATAAATAAAGAGAATATGAATAAATATTTTTGGAAGTGGATTTCGACGCGTGAGAGAAGCCAAGACTCCCTGGCAGTGTATAGTCTCCCTCGGGATGCGTTTGACGTGGAGGCACATAGAAGCCGCCGCGAGTGAGAAAACACGTGCGTGAAAATATATGTGTTGCGCATGTGTTTGTACGCGCAGATATGTATCTCGCTCATATCGCGAGCGTTCGAGGTGTATATTAACGCACTGCGAGCAGTGAAATCCTATACATGTATACTCGCATACACAGGAGAGCTACCTTCATCCCTTTCTGTCTGTGTAATACCATCTGTACTCCATCTTCAAGCCTATGATGGATGCGTTGAATTTGACGCAATACAGAGCGCGTCACTGCATACAGAGAGTATACGCGCATTTTACCATCACATATATTATAAATTTATTTTACTTTTTATTATATTCTCCCTTCCATTTCATTATCAATCTGTAAAATCATAAAATAATAACAAAATCCCAGTCCACTGTACAAATAGAAAAAAAAATTAATAAATAAAAATTTCAATTTATATTAATATCTTGATAAAGATGCATGTTAGACAAATTTTGTTAAGAACCTTTTTTGTAGGTAATAAAATTATCTATAAAAATGATATCTTGAGAAAAATTATTATTTTCAATAGTTTCAAAGATATTTTAATTTAAAACAGCAAAATAATTTTTTATATGCAGATTTTTAGTTTTACACTTGAGATATATCGTGAAATATTCAGATATATTATTTAAATAAAAATTAAAAAATATAATTAGGTGCATAAACTTATTTTTTATGATAAAAAAAAATTCGATTTTTCAATAACATGAATTGCAATATTTAAAAAATGATTAGAACAAAATGTTGAAATTAAATTCGTTAAAAATTGACTTAAAAAAAATTTCAATAACTCAACAAAATCGGTTTTAATCAATCACGATTTTCGTCATGTTTGTTGAGCGGAAGAGTAGAGTGGAATTTTTTTTTTTTTCTATTTTCCTGTCAGTGCATATAAACGTCTGGCAAGAATAGGCGAGCGCATCAGACGGACCACCGTAAATAATCGAATACGACCGAGCGTTGTCGGTGAACCGCGAAACAATAGTATTGATTTTATTTCCATATTGTGCTTTTCGATATATAGGTGATGTAGACAGAGAGTAGAAGAAGAATAGTGTGTGCGAGATAAAAGGGACCAAGAAGAGCAGGCCTAAAAAAAAAAGAATGAGGACGAACGACAGCGAAGAAGGGACGAAGAAGCAACGAGAGGGTGAGTGACAGAGACCTAAGGGTAGGTACATATCGAGCGACGGATGTTGGACGATCGGTGTTCTCCTCACGTAGAGGACAGCCTGCAGGAACCGCGCCAAGAAAGCCCTCTCTTATTTTTTAACTTATATCCCACTGTCAATAAAATCATTGCTGCTAAAAAAAATTTTTTCTTACCCTCCAAAAATACCCTATAATTCAATCAACAACAATAAACAATTTTTAAACTAAAAACTTTCCCGAAAAAAAAAAAACATTCTTCATCTAAAAAAAAATTTCAAAAACGTTTTTTCAATGCATAAAAAAGGTTTTTAAAAATTGATTATTTTTAAATTAATTAGTAATATTGTTTTATAAATTTTATGTTTGTTTTATATATTTTTTTTTCATAATAAACAATTGTTTTTCTAATGTTTCGGATTTTTATTTCAATTTTTCCGAGGTAATTTGGGTTTATTGGGTGTTAGTTTTCCTTTTATCGAGGGTGAATTCGGTCTATGGGGTGCTATGATGGCCAACACTAATACTGAACGTTATTGAAACTTCGATTCACACCTGGGAATCATTTTAGCAAGCGCAATACAATTGTTTCCGAGCGAGTCTCCCTCAAGGAATTTCTCACCATCAATGAACATTTCAATTATATAATTTATCTCGATATATATAAAAAAAATACAATGGGCGAAGAAAAAAAATGAATAAATTATCACAGTATAAATCTAATAGTTTAGAAAAGTTTTTCAATATTCTATCATTAGAAAAGCTATGCTGAGCTTCTTTGTATAATATTACGTGTCTTATAAATGCCGTATATTTGGCCATCCTTTTCATCCACGCCGGCATATAACTACTTTTTACTACTTTTTCCCGCTCTGCAAACTCATTTCCAAAGAGATGTTTAATGGACTCGTAGTCTAGTGTAGTTATCACGTGATATATACACAAATATATATATGTACAGTGTATTATACAAGTTCTCGGGAATGCTGGGTGTGTTGTAACTTAATTAAAAGGGGCGACTTACTAAGTGAAATAAAAAAAAATAAATAAAAAAATTGATGAGAAAAAAAAAACCGAGCAGCTTTGCATATAAATTTGTATATACTAAACAAAAGAAAAAAAAAACGGTTTTAAATATTTTACAAATTTCTCTCGTACGTAATACAAATCTTTTTAAAATATTTCTACAATATTCAACCCATTTTTTCATTACTAAACACAAAAATAATACCCTCAAAAGCAAAAACATCGAAAAAAAAAAAATTTTTTTTTCGATGTTTTTGCTCTAAAAATTAGCTTGGAAAAAATTTTTCTTCAATTTTTCGAGTACAATATTTATCTAAAAACAATGATTAATAATCTAAATATTTTTCTAAAGCTCTGATAATTAAAAGAAAAAATTGTTAAATAAACTTGAAGAAAAATGAAACGAAAATTTCAAATTTTTTAAATGGGTTTAATGAAGGTATTATTAATGACATGTGAAAATGAGAATCTCTTGAGTGGTTATATACGTATATATAGAGGGTGAGAGGGAGAGAGCCGGATTGCCGGCTCGACTCAATTTCCAGGGGCGCTTCGACGAGTAAACTAAAGAGAGAAAAAGTTAAAAAAAAAAAAGAGTACGAACAGAAGCCGGAAAACAAATTACGTTCTACCTCCCACCCCCTGACACCCCTTCCGTACTCTCGTATCGTTCCTTTAGTGCAATTTTCCAGTAAGACACCCGTTGACAAGGTTTTTCTTGTGCAGGCTTTTCAGAGCTTAGATTCGCGACCACCTTTACTCTGTCTTTTCATCGCGTTCGAAAAAATCATTCATTAGTGCATGAGCACTTTTATACACGGTCAAGAAGACTTCTCACCCCATTAACCATTCATATACAATCTCATTAATTTATTAAATAATTTTATTTTCAAATAAAAAAAATTTTTTCACCGGTTTAAATGGAAGAAAAAATTTTTTTTTGATGTTTTACACTTGACTCAACATGATTTTATGAAAAAAATATTGTTGAAAAATAAGAAAACAATAAAAATAATAATTTTGAATTTTTTTTTCGTCGAAAATTTATTTATTTAAACAGGTTTGTATTGAAAAAAAAAAGTTTTTGTGTATTCACGTGTATATTTAATTTCCGAGCTTTCAAAAGTTGTTTTTTTTTATTATTTTTTGGACCTCAACATGAATGCATCGAGCGAGGCATACACAAAAATATGTATACAGAGGCGATCCAGGGTCCCTCACTGCCGAGTTGAAGTCCTGAGAGGGTCGACTAGCATCGACGTTCGTGCAAACAGTGCGAATCCAATGGGAAAACTCTCCAAACCCACCCGCGCACCTCCGACTACACTACTGCGGGATAAGCAAATAACGCTGAAAGCACAAAAGCTTCAGCTGATGCCCTCACTTCAACATTTCGTCTATAAGCGCCCGCGACGACGACGGCCATTCACGCCCCTACCATCATCATCATCAAATACTGTCGCTCTTTTTGACCAAAATTTTCTCAACCTCAAAAAAAAAATTAAATTAATTTCAATCAATTCTTCCAAATATTCAAAAAAAAAAAAATCTTTCATGAATAAATATTTTGTGATAAAAAGGCAGGTAAACGCGTGACAGAAAATTTTCCAAGCTCCGGGCAATGTGGAATACACAAAGAGCAAGAAAGAGAGACATCAGAAAGTCAAAAAAAAAAAATCTGCGAGACTCGAAAATGATAAAGCCCTGAGGTCTGTCGAAATTCTTTTTTTTTTTTTTTTCATGCACCAACGCAATTTTTTTTTAATTGACAAACGTGAAAAAAAACATTAAACGTATATATCGAGACCGCGAGATTTTATTTATTCTTCTTTGTTAACTCAGTGTGTGTGTGTGTGAAAAAAAAAATTGTGCGGTTTTTCCATGCAGTGAAAAATTGGCCTGCAGCGATTTGCGTAATTTTAATTGATTTTATTTTCACATATGTATTTGAACTTTTACTCACAATTTCTCTTCCACACAAACATAAAAAAAAACATTTACCAAGTGCATACGCGTATTCACGACGACGTGCTTCAATTATTGCCATCAAAAATCAAACGACAGGCAGTAAATTTAATTTTAAAAATCGGGGGAAAAAACGGAATAAAGGAATATTTTAATCATCCCATGTAACCGCCAAGCAATAAAAATATTAAATTTTTTTACAGTCAAAAAAATTTGTTAAATAATTTTTTACCTCGGTGAGGATTCTTTTCCTTCTTGTCCCGATGATGCCATAATTTTTATGCACAAATTAATTCTCCAAATTACACTAAAATACTCTCTCACGTTTCAACTAATTAATTAGCACAGTTGCAAATACGCGTTTTCACTCACTGTATACATATATAGTTGCAGTTTATCGAAAGCACCAAATTCAACAATATTTATCATTCAAAATTTATCAACACTTAATTCTCATGGAAAATTAATATTATTATAATTATATACTTGGTGACTACTCGAATTAATAATTCACAGTATAATAAATCCCATTTTATTTATTTTACTATTATTATTTTTTTTTTTTTATCGACAACTGAATTTACACGCAAATTAATCAAAGAGTATCGATAATTAACAAATTTAATGCCACATCACAATAATAATACTATTATAAATATTAAGAGAATTAACGTCAAGTGAAATATATATAAATTGAAATAGAAAAAACACGGATAACAGAGTGAAAAAAATTTTTAACTTGATATAAAACACTTGGGTATAAGCTTTTAAATATACCTCTAATAAATAATATTATTTACCTCACAATAAAACGAATAAATAATTCAAAAAGAAATCCCTCATATAAACTCAAACATTGTGTTCAATTTATTTTCAGTCCGCGAGTTGCAATCACAGAGAAAAAAAATCCAAAAAACTTATTTCACCATCACAAACAATATCTCAAAGTGGCAAAAAAAAATTTTTTTCACTTGTTTACAATCCTAAACAAATTGCACAAAAATTATCGAGAGGGAGACTCCATTGTTGATGTTTTTTTAACCTTTGAAAAAATTTTTTTTATCCCCGACAAAAAATGTTTATAAATTTTTTTTCAACATCAACATACCGCCAATGAAGTCAGCCCTCTAATATACAGATGAAGAGGAACGTGCGAGTCTGACGGCACACGCCGCGCTACTGACGCGACGCCGGGTGCCGAGTTGACAGCAAGAGGGTACATCGCGCACGCGCCTCAAATTATCTCGAGTTAGTTATTCATTTAGGATTAAATCGAAAAAAAATTCTCTCCAACTAGTCTAAAAGATAGTGAAAAAAATTTTTTTTCCACACGAAAAAAGTGAGATAAAAATTTTATTTGAATTTGACCGAGTGAAACGAGAATAGAAGCAATGTGGCAAGAATATTGCACGTCATGAAGAGGCAGTTGGAAGGCGAGTGGACACATCCGGCACTAGGAAACAACGTGAAACCCGTCAAAATATACAAATCTGACATGCAAAGATATTATGATACAAAATGATTCATAATTTGCTTTTAAAATTTTAGCCGATAAAAAAAATATTTATCCAGTGTGCTTAATAATAGTAATTATAATTTTTTTTGTTTTCAATGAATAATTTGTAGTGCAATGACTTGAAATACACAGAGGTAATAAGCGTTGGGAATCGATCGAGAATGCAACGAAATCGGAAGGAAACTGTTTCGCAGCAGTTTTGCACATCGAAATGTCACGCAATCACGCACACGTCAGCGGAGGCTGTGTGTATAATTTATTTGTAAATGTGGCGACTTTAACAGTGAATTTTATTCTCTATATATGTATACAGTATACACGCATCAGAGTAGAGGTATTTCAAGCCTTTAAGCGATGTGCAGTATTCCCTCTGCTGTTTTGTTGATTTGTATTCAAGATTAATGCAAATAAAATCGCATTAATTACGTATGACACTCGCGTGCATACGTTATTATAATAAAAACCATTAAACGACCCTATTAATATTAATAAATTATAAAAATCCACCTGCGTAAACTAAGAAATGAATAATAAAAACATTTTTTTTCATCAAAAAAAAAAGTTTTGGATACAACAAAAATTGTTTTAATCGATTTTCCATCAGCTAAATTATTGTTTTCTGCTCCAATTAATCAATTAAAATAACATTTAGATTGTTAATTACAAGAAAAAAAGAGAGAAAAATTTTTTTAATCAAGAGAAAAGAAAAAAAAATTTTGTAGAGCATGGAAAAAAAATATTCTGCTAATCGTCTGAATATATTTTTTTTCTCACTATTGTACGTCAATATAACTGCTCTGTTATATAAGCCCTAGATTTTAATTTGGCCCACAAGCATATATACTATATACAATATAAAAGCTTGCGCTCGCACGGATTTCAATTTCTATATATACACATACTTTTGTCGATTTTCATTTTACTTCGATTCTACAGCCACAAAGTCAGTTTTTTCCGCATATTCGCTTGGTGAAACAATCGACCAGTGAGGCTTGACTTTCATTAGGTAAAAAAAAAAGAGCAGGATAAAAGTGGGCCAGTGTGGCTATATTCAATATTTTTTTACTTGTAAAAGAAAATTGTCATAAAAAGTGGGAAAGTCAATTTTTTTCACTCTCTCCTGCTGCACTCACAAAAATATTTCATTGGACTAAATTTATTGAGATTATAATTTAAGGGCTGTTTTTGGTCAGTTGGATATATATGTTTTTAACTAGATATACATATAAATTTATAGATTGGGGTTAGGGGGAAGAAAAATAGGCAATAATGACACCCGAGAGTGTAACGCGATAAAATTACGCTGGTTCGCGCAGGGGGCACGATGGTTTTTGCCGCCATGTACTGTCATGCGAATTCCGGATGTAGTTGCTGCTACAGTGGGTATATAGTGCATTTGGTCTCTTCATCCGTTTGCCCGCACCCTTCCGATCGCCACACATAAATCCTCGAGTGAGGTCTCTCTGCGTGCTCTACAAATACGTGTGGCTTATGCGTTGAATTTTACGACGTGCATCGAATAGTTACACCCGTTTGAATATGCTTTCGCGTGCTTTTAACGTTACTGCGTCAGTGTGTCCACCCTTTAGCAAGCACATATATACACTTGACGTGCTAAAAATTCCAACAGACAATTTTTTTTTCTAAAAAACACAAAAAAAATTGAAGATCCCAAAAAAAAAAAATTTTTTTTCTCCTGATATCACACAAAATATGATAGTTACATGATTTTTACAAGAGATCTTTTTTTTAGCTCGTTTTTCACGCTACAAAAATGGTGATATGAATTTTTTTCTCAAGGAGCTTAGTTTCTGAGATATTAATTTTTTCCGTTTTTTTTTTTTAGGGCAATATTAATATAAAATTTTTTGCAGCTTGCAGGAGTATTGCGGTTCATCTAGTGAACGTGTTTTCTGGTAAATTAATCACCAGACTGGGGTAGATAGGAAATTAGGAGGAAAATCAGAGCACTCTGGCCCTCAGTGGCTTTTCTAAGATCGCAATTTACGACCTTGAATCTGCAGTCAATTACCGAGCACGAGATTTCTGACGAAAATCTTTTAATAGTCCTGTGATAATTATTGAAAGATCAAAGAGTAGATTAATAATAAATTGAGACGTGACGAAAAATCCTACAGACAAAATCCCCTCGATTATGTGCCCGAGTTTACGTGCAACTCTCTCCCTTTGCAAAAAAAAGAAACACGACCGAATAAAACCTGCCTTTTTCTTGTTTCTAAGTCCATTCAGGCTTCGATAAAATTTTATTTTCATTCGTCCCTACACACACACACACACTCATACGTCGGGACCCTTGATAGATCGAAGATTGCCCCGTTGATTTTATTTGCTCTTGAAAAAAAAAAAAAAACGTGAAAAAAGTTTTTCAAGACTTTTGAGTAAGAAAACAATTTTTTTTTTCCTTTTTTTGAGTTAATAAAATATTGAGCAGTATCGCAAGACTGATTACCACCACCACGAAATCACTGTGATAAGCTCAGTTGAAAGTTTTCGTACTGAATTTGGTCAAACTTTAGTTTTTTATGAGATAAACTTTATCCCAGTGAACACATTTTTATCATGAGAATAATGTAAAGACATAAAGATATACTATGAAGTTTTTTATTCTCTTGAAATATTTTCCAAGAGTGAAAAGAAAAAATAATAATAATAAAAGAATATGTTGATTTAAATTGTTGATAATTGAATGCAAAATTGGGATATCATAAATGAGATTTTTTTTTTCGTTTTATTGATCCCTCCTTTATACTCTGCAAACTCACGATGAGCATCACACAGCTTTCGTCGTCGCGACTCTGACGTTATATATATCTACTTCTCTTCTCATCGTCGCCACAGCTGTAGAATAATTCGCGCACTTTGAAAAATAAATTTTGCATTCATTACTTACAGTTTCCGCCAACGACAAATTTCTTCACTCGCTCTCTTACACCGTATATACCGTGAAAATTTCCATTTTTCAGCATTGAATTACTGATCATAATTTTCATCACAACGAGAATAAAAACCGTCAATGTCATTTAATATAAAAAAAATATTCATCGTAAATTAAATCCTCCATTATATGCGACTTTTTTTAGAATAAAAAATTGAAATTTACACCCTAATATATAAAATCATCTCAAAATTGTTTAGTAATTTTTTTTCACGCTGAAAAAAATCATAAAAAAATATTTAATGTCATTTAATAACAAAATTTAATCGAAAATCAATTTTTTTCCATTTTATGATTTTTTAAAATTAAAATTATCCATTACCACCCCCTAAAATCTTTTCTAAAATTATTCCTTACACTTCAGTAATGTTCTTCTGATAATCTAAGCAAAAAAAAATTTTAACTAAAGAAATTTTCGTCATTTTTCATAAAAAAAAAACTGTACATTTTTAAATCATAAAAAAGAGTTGAATAAAATTCATAGTGTAAATAAAACCGGATTTTCCGAGCTGAGTATACTTAAAATCTGTGGATAAAAAAGAGGGCGCAGGGGTGTAAATAAAGGCCTATGGCCACCGAGCGAGTGGCAGCAGATCCTACAGCTCGCTTCTTATCAGCTCGTTTCTCAGAGTACCTGGGGAACGAGAGGCAGAGGATCATTCTCTCCCCTGTATGTTAATGTGATAGGGAGAATGGAGGGCGAGTGGGAGCCTTATCCCGCAGGATTAGCAAGGCTTCGGCCTGGCCATTTTTTACTCGAAACTCGTCAGACCCAATGGGCGTGCATGTTCCTGTCTTAAACATATCAAATCGGTGGATTTTCATCACGCAAATGTTTCCTCACAATGCGGCAATAAATTCTATACCCCGTGCTTATATTTGATTTTATAATTTTAATTATCATCTGAAAGTGTACAATGAGAGAGTATTTGCATGTGCCCGCCGAAGAGATCCTCTTCTATCTAATCTACTTAGCGTGTGTCTATGTGTGTTATGCAATAATGCACATGTTATGTGCAGTTGGGTAAATGTTCGCTGTTCCTGTGCACACTACTTGTGTGATGTGTCCTCAAACGTGCGCACAGGACCTTTGCAAACTTGTCGACATGCCACAAATTTTCCTTTTCACTTCAGCCAACCCCTGCCGTCATTTCCCGCGCTCTCTTTCGCGTCTACGGGCCTTGTTATGCCTCGGAAAAGCACGAATATATCCAGGCTAGTACTTGAGTGTCGGGTTCACACCCGGAAAGTGGTGAAAACTTTGTGTTTGAAGGCTGCACACGTTGGAAAACTCATTTTTTTTACCTTTTCCCCCAGTTACAGTTAATTTTTATGTTTATTTTCAATTGTTGAGAAAAAACACAATTTTTTTTTCATATATTTTACTAAATTTACACGATTTTGTTATATTTATCAATTATCACCTTGAAAAAAAAATTTTTTCCAGTAAAAATGTCTATTTTATTAACTAATAAATTAATTGAAATAGAAAACTTAATTTTTCTATTAAAAAAAAATTTTGAATGAATTTTTTTTTCAACTTAAGTAAATTTAAATTCAATGGCAAAAATTTTAGTTTAAAAAAAATTCGATTTTTTATGCATTTTACAGTGTAGATTTTTGATATAATTTTTTTTATGTTTTAAAAACTAGGAAAAAATATAATATAAATTTTTTTTTTAAAGAATTTAGAATTTTTTCGCGATAGTTAACCATTCAGTGATATCGTAAAACGTCCACGAGCTGTCAGAAGCACCGAACAAAAGATTTCGTTTTTTTTTTTTTTCATTGTCCAACGACAATTGCTAAAATAAGATAACATGAGGCGTTATCAGGGTTAGAAGTTGGGCATTTAACCCCTGCACTATGTCATTCGCCCAAAAGCCCATTACGATTGTCTTTGAGCTTATCGCTAGCACCAGGGGCTTGTCTAGATACACTTTTCCCTTTTGATGTCTATACAGGCACGTGTGTGTGTGTGGATCTGAGACTCGTGTGGCGCGCCGGAAGCATCGAAATTCGCATGTGGGAGAGACCATATCCGGATTGAGAACGAAAATTCACACGCGATTCGCCGTGCCGTTAGATTTTTCATGCGCCTTTGTTTCTACTGCCAAATATAGCCCCCTTTGACACTTGTGTGTGCAACGAGTCTTTTGTTGCTCACACACTATGCAACGACCGGTCTATATACTCTCAACTCTATTCGTCGAGGTGAATGTGCTACTTCGTAACACACGCTTCGGTAATTCCCATTTTGAGGAAACTTATTAATATTTTATGTTATACGATAGCCTGAACGAGTCATTTCGTTCGCTTCGATGTATATCTCGTCAATTGTACGATTTTTCTCGTTCAATTATTAACAAAATTTTTTTTTATTCGAGACCTTTTTTCTAGTAAATTTTGAGAGCTGCAAAAAATGTCTCTCGAAAAAATCTTATATTTTTAATAGTTTTTGAGATAATTCAAATTTTATAATTTCATGCAATTTATGTAAGAGTTGTTCAATATATTTATAACCTGTACTACGTCAATCGTTTGTTTTTAAGTGTAAATTAGTTATAACAATCAGTTTTTAGATGTTTGATGGAGAAAAAAAAATTTTTTTCCTTCGGTGAAATTTTTATAGGGGTACCCCTTTGGATATCTGGCAGTTTTCGTCAATTTTTCAGTTTTTTGCTGATAATGCGATAACTATCCAAGATAACAAAAAATTTTATGAAAGTTAAATTATTGAGGGTTTAATTATCTACAAAAAATGTTGGATAAAATTTTTTGTACCTATCTCAGTTTTTGAAATATTACTAGTTTTTTGAAATTTTGATTTTTCAAAATATCTCAAAAACTATGAAAAATATTTAAAAAATTTACTCATCATTTTTTGTAGAGAATTTTATGCCCAATCATTTAGTTTGAATAATATTTTTCGTTATCTCGCTAATTTACCGAGTTATCATCGAAAAACCAAAAAAATCACGAAAACGGCACGATTTCCAAGGGGGTAACCTTAGAAAATTTTATAAAAAAAAAAATTTTTTTTTAATCTTCATTAAACATTCCAAAACTTACTTTAAAATTATTAACATGATATTTTAACATAAATAAATGCATTTATCAACGAAATATACCAACAAACAAAAATGTATACTATAAAAATAAATTTTTCATAAGTAAGTGAGTAAATAAGTTTTTTGATCAATCAGATTATAAATGTCGAGTATGAATTGATAACCAAATCTGAGCACGTTTTTTTCCCACGATTTTTTATTATTCATCAAAAAGAAATTTGTTCAAAGATTTTAGAAAGTTTACTTTCATCTAAAGAATTTTTTAAAGCTTCGACAGACGAGCTTTACAATATTAATAAAGTGTTACGACGAGTCTTAAAGTGTACGAAAAAAAATACCAAGAGGTAGGTACTCGAAAGGACTCTCCCTTCGTTATCGCAATATTCTCAAGTTCGTCATGAAGTATTCTTGACAAGATTTTTTTTTCTTAACCCCCAGTCTCCTAAAATCTCACAATAGCTATTAAAAAAAAATCAACCACCACAAATTCCAAAAAAATAAACAAAAACACCAACCTCAAATACAACAATTGCGAAAAAAAAAAGAAATTGCAAACTAAAAAATCTAGAATTTGTTCTCATTTTTTTCGTTATTCCCCTAAAAGAATGTGAACTTTAATGAGGTACTCTCAAGTGTTTCAGAACGAAAATGGTCCCTCTTTCGACGCCGGTTTCCCTCTTTCTCCACGCCCGAGCGGAAAAGTCTTGAGACTCGAGTGGTTTCCTTTTTAAGTTTTTTACGACACACAAAATCGTGAGACGATAGCCAGATGTTTGTCGCCTACATACTTCCAATAGAGTCCCAAACACGACGACCAAATGAATAAATAAAAATTCCTAGATTTATACCTCCAGCAGATATATTAAACTCCTTTAAGACGACTAAATATAATTTTTTTTGTCACCAATCCTCAAGAGCAAAATCATCAACCAGAGTCACTAATCCTTCACGAGTACATATTTCCTTTATTAGCAAGAGGGGAATGAAAATCGATCGACTTATTATCTCACATGAGTAAATTCGACTTTGACAAAATCTCTCTCTGCTTTTTTTCCTCACCAAATCATAAATAATTTGCCTATGACGTTTTATCTGTCCAATTTATCGTTTTATTATCAATCTCAAGGATGTGATAAGAGGATAAAAAAAAATTATAAACCATACCTATTTTGTTGAGAAAAATAAAGTATTCACTCTGCTCCATTGTTTTTCACTCAAAAATCACTTTTTTCCAATTCCACACTCAATGCACTAACTTATTTCACACCCACGATTACAAAATGTCATTTTCAGGAATCTAAAATAAATATTTTACACATTTTGAGCCATATTTTAGGTTCAGAGTTAGCTAGTTTACGTCTAATCGACTGAGAAAATGCGAAAATGTCGACGTACACACGCGATTATTTCATCGTATCAACACATCCAACGAAAACGAATTTTTTTAAATTAATTTATATATCTCAAGAAAACGAAAACGGCATAAAAAAATTATCAACCAAACCTATTTAATCGGAAAACGTTTATCCATAAACGCACACGCACTCGATTATACTTTCTTTCGAATTAACAATTACAAAATAAGCTACTTTTTAGCATTTAAGGCATGTATTTGCCAGGTTTTAGGCCATATTTCACGCGGAGATTTCAGTTTTTCACGTCTAAACCTGTCGGAGGTCAGCGCGCGACTGAGAAAAGAGAAAATGATGACGTAAAAACGCGATGATCTCATCGAGATATCGATCGGACGCGGATGAATTTTTTTTTCCTTCTTCACGACGCAAATAATTTAGATATGTGACCTTCGATCGGGTTAACTAATGGTTTTATCAATCCCAAGGTCACGTAAAAGACACGAAATTATTAATTCAACGTATTTTGTCAGGAAAAATCAAGTATGGACTCTGCACATCATTGTTTTTCACACAAAAATGACTTTCAGTCCATTCGATACGTTATTAACTAAATTATTTAAATTATTTTACATGCGCGATTTACATAATGTCCTTATTTGTAATCTCACTCATATTTTTTTACGTTTTTAACCATATTTTACGCACAGATTAAATTTTTTCACGTCTAAACTTGTCTGAGGTCAGCGCGCGACTGATAAGAAAAATAGAGAAAGTCGAGATGTAAACGAACGATATCTCGGTGCATCACGATCGATATTTTGCCGGAGGCGCAAAAAAAAAACTGGCCTTGGTAAAAATGTTTTCAAATAGAGAAAAAAAAAAATTCTCCTCGTTTCTCACAGCTCTATTTGTTGTTAACAGTGACAAATACTGCATATCGCGTAAAATAAAGAAATTTATTAAATACGCTGTAACTCCTAAACCGTGAATAATATAAAAAAAAATATTCCACATAAAAAACGTAAAATTTTACGATCTACAAAAAAGGTTATAACCATTTTTAGTCTCAGATGCCTCCTTATTGAGATATCGATTATTTACAAAAGTAAATAAACACAAAATCTACCTTTCAAGCTTAAAATAATATTTCAAAAGTTATAAATAAATAATTTTCAGTAAGAATAATCATTGAAATAATTATGAAATAAATTGCGATGAAAATATCAAAAAAGTAAAAAATTAATAAATATATTTTATCCAATCTAAAAATGCAATTTCTATGAAGCTATAAAAAATCATAGACTAATAAATAAATATTTCACAGCATATAAATAATGATATGAGATGAGTTTATCATTGGATAAAAGTGATAAAAATATCAAAGCCCAGGTTGAATGTAATCCTAATGGAAATGATTCGCTGCAGCGTTGAAAATTATTGGAGACGAGTTAATCCTTTCAGTTCACTACTATCACCAGAGTCATTATTGCCAGTAGAATTTATATCCAAGAGCAGTAGTCCGAGAAGAGGGCCAAATGCTTTCGTCGTCGAGATTTATCGGCGTGACTCTGCGCTTTGATTTACTACCGATAATTAAAGCGAGAGGTGAACAGCGACGTATACGCGCGGACGATGCGGGGATGATGGTCGCCCAAAAACTTTGCGGAAGGGCTGCGTGATGAGGAGAAAGGGCAAAAGGAAGGAGGAAGAAGAGAAAAGGAAACGGCGAAAGCCTGCTGCTTAAATTGCCCGTGGTCGGAAACTTCGTGCCATTCGTCTTTTCCTTGTCGTTTCGACGATGTCTCACGATTATTAAAACTCCAAGCGCATTGTTTATCCCTGTACTTTTATTTTTCCAGCCCCCATTAGAATGTTTGCCACGATTGTGGTGATAGAAAAAAAATTTTTTCATCAATTAATTGCAATAATTTACGAATTGTCTGCGTAGAAAAATGGCTAAGGCTTGAGATTTGTTTGCGGGTGTTTTTCAAGTGCGAAAATTTATTGCAAATAAGATTTTACTCGTGGTCTGTGTGCATACCGAGTTCCTACCTCTATATAACCCCCTCAGCCGGTCGATGGATCGAGATTTACCCTCTCGGAAAATATACAACCCTGAGACAATGCGAAAAGGGAATAGCTCGAATTCCAATGTCGACCCTCTCTCACTCGCGTTCACGTTTTTCTACTCGCTCAGGCCATTACGTTGGCTACTTAGTTCGCTTCGTAAAGTCGCCCTTTTTTACTCTTCTCTCTGCGACAATCCCCCTGGACCACTGCACGCGACTGTCTCTGTTTTTTGATCAGGGGATGGTTCGATAATTACGAAATTACATTCGGATAAGGAAAAAAAAAGTTTTTTTCTATGGAAAATACCTTTTTTTACTGCAATTTTCCCGGCAGAAAATTTGTAAAATTGATAGTACCATTTTTTATCACTCACCTGTAACAGAAAAAATAAAAAAATCATTAATTAAATGTCATTTTCAAACGATTAAAAACCATTAAACATGTTTTTTTTTATTTGAAATTAATTATTTAGATGAAAAAGTTGGTTAAAAAAATTAATTACTGGTTGGAAAAAAATTATTTAATACTCATTCACTTTGTTAATGAGAAAAACGGATATTAATTGACAAAATTTTGTTAATTAATGAGTAATTAAATGAAAAAATCGTTTATCTGTGACATAAATTAGCTAATGGAGTGGCTGAAAGTGCGACTAAGTGTCGCCAGTGAGATTTTGCGAAAATACATCCAAATTCAAATGTATCGTCGAAATTATCATTTTATTTGTCGCGCCCCATCTCTGCAAAGGGTGACCCAGCAGATCCCAAATCGCGTAGAGTTTAATTCACAAGTGCGTGATCGTAAATTCGCTGTTTCCCGAGTGCAGAAAACCTTTTACCCCCTCACGCCGAAACATCATCTCTCGTGTGTGAGTGCAAAAGGAGGGCGGCTGCGACGACGAGAGAGATTGAAAGTGGAAAAAGCGTCACCGTCATCTGCAAGGGCTAAACGACCCGTGATAAATCCTCTCGCAAACGGCAATTTTATTTTTTCTAATGTTAAAAAATATAAAACAAATTTCTTGAATTTCCCTAATAAATAGAAAGTCCAAAAATTCTTCCCTGAGCATTAAATCGTTGATTTATTTAATTTAAATTGGTCATAACTATTTTTTTACCCTTCAAAGATGAACCAAGATAATTTACATGCTCGTAAAAAAGTCCCGAAAAATTAATTGAGACGTCAGAATTTTTTTTTTCGTTTTTCATACGACATGAAATACACCGGAAGACACGAGATCATCTCCATTACTACGTTTAAATAGTGTATAAACTGAGTCATTTCCTGTTGCTGCGTGTAGAGGGGCGTCTTTTTTTGGAATAATAAAAATTAAAAATAAATATTTCAGGGGTGTATATAGTATAGGCTTCGGTATATAAATTTGTAGCTTCCTGTGAAAGAAATAAAATAAATGAAAATAATGGATAAACATTTATACGCCAGGTATCACGTTATATGTAAGTGTGTGGTAATATCGTGGTTAAAACGCTTAAAAATTGACTTTTCGTGTTTTACAGTCGTAAATACGCGAGGTCGATTGCTTTATTATTATAGGCGGTATTGAGTATGCGACGAAAATTCGTGGTATGTCATTGGAGTTGTAGTTTAGAGTCAGAAAATTGCATGACTGAGAACGATAAACATATTGTAGTAGTCTACTGCGTGATGATGAATTTCTAGTTGAAGACATTTTTAGTTTAATAATCCACACGATTTCTGGTTGTCAGATGGCTTTTAGCTTGTTGATATCATGTTTTCGCCTGTGAGCATGTTGAATAGCCGTAAATCTAGTGGCAGAGGCACACTCAAACGCCCTCAACTTCACGGACTTTGACACACGCGAGTTCAAAACTCGCGGGAGACCTTAGTTAAATTATAATCAGGGGCAAGGCCGTCTTCGTGCTTCATAATTATTCACACCCCCTTCTCTGTATAGAGTACACTAAGGGTGAAATTTAGGTCGTAAAAATATTAGGCAATCATATTACTTGATAATAAAAATTGCCTGGATTAATTAAGCGATGTTACTTTCTTATACAAAACGAAACACGTGTCGTTAAATTATTTCCACTTATAATTTATAATTTTTCCCAAAAAGTGAATAAAAAATGTTTTTTTTTTTTTTTGCATTTCAAATCAATAAATTCAATATTTTCTATTTTAGAAATTTTTTACATCGATAAAAAAAAAGATTGTATTTTTTACCACAAACAAATGATTAAAAAAAATTAAAAAAACTTTTTTTCTTGATAAAAAACTTTAAAAGTAACTTCATTAAGGTTTTAACTTGAGCTAAAAAATTTTCTATTTAAAGAAAAAAAAAATTTTCAATTGAATTTTCGGGTTGAAGAATTTTTTTCGTTTAAAAATAAAGAACTTGACGTTGAAATGGGTAAAAAAAAATCGATAATAGACAGCGTACGGGGGTGGAAATTATCGGAAGTTGGTATAGGGGAAGTGGACGAAGATTAAGTTTTGGGCTTTATGGGGGGTTCGATGAAACGTGAGTTTGGGATTGCTCTCGTTTGACCCAATAACATTCAAGTATATATCTATGGAAACACTAATTTGATCAGATAGTGTGCAAAAGGGGGAGCAAAGAGTGTGTTTCACGACAGGGATGAATTTGTGGATGTTAACGAAGTTATCTCAACGGTTTTTCTCTGTGAATTAATCGAGCCATCTCTCAAAGAAAAAAATATTTTTCCTCCAAGCCTCGATCCAACACTGGCAAATTTTTGATGAAAATAAAATAAATTGCCATCGTAAATGATCGAGTTAGCCTCGGTGAAGTCGATGGCGGGTACAACGACACTCTGCGGAGGTTGAAAAATGCGAGCGAAACTCGCGGAAAAAGATGTATGACAATGGGCAGAACGTGCTTCGACTTCTGGCTGATAACGACAACTAGAAAATGGCGTGATGCACACACGGCAATATTCCCTTGATGCGTTTTTGTTTACGGAGATATACCTCCGTGTGTGAGTGTCACCAACTTGGGTGAAATTGACAACTTAGACGCACACACACACACACACAACTAGTGGCAAAGCATCGCAAAGCAGCGAAAAGAGCTCTGCTATATGAACACAATACTCTACTTGCAGAATCCCCACGCGTCGCGAGTCACACACGGATTTCCGATCCAAGTTCCCTGAGATGCCACATCACAGCACGACTTTTAAACCACAAAAGTCCATTCGGATAACTCTTATTCGCATCGAAAAATACGAAATAATTCAAAAATTACTTGCACGCTATCTTCAAAACAATTTTTTTTTTTTATAGAACTTGAAAAATCCTTTCATTGCATTACGCATTTTGTTTATTCGTGCTAAAAGTGTTGAATTAAATTGAAAATTATTTTCATAAATGAAAATTCTTATTCTTAAAAATCTATCGACACACTAGAAACCGAGAAAATTTATTTATTTCAACTCTGGCCACTGGAGTTAGAATGTAGCAGGGACTTTTTGTTTTTTAACTTTAAAATTTCTACAAAACGTTGAAATAGTTTATACTCAATTCTTTATCTATTCCTTCTTAACCCAATTTAAAAAATAAGAAACTTGTATCTAATACGCCCTGAATTTCAGCGAAATTGTATTTTTCGACATTTAATTCCGAACTCCTGGAGCTTTCCCCAGAGTGTAGCGCTGTTGTACTACATCGAGAAAAGTCTGGAGAAGAAAAAATGATGACAGATTAATTTATAGCAATGACGTTGGATTTTTCAAAATCATTTCCCGTATTATAAAAATTCATATTTTAAAAATTTTATAATGAATCTTTCACGTCTGTAGTTTTTTATTTCAGCCGATTTGCAAAGAACAAAGCGAAAGCGATTTGTATCGATACACAGAGAATCGTCGTATACATATTTTCAAAGGTTTTTGCAAAGTATTGGCTGTGTCTCTGCGACGCTTGTGCTTGCACAAGAGTGCACTGCGCCAAGACGCCGTAACTCAAAGCGAAGACACGCGGCCAAGCACGCACAGTCTCTCGCCTGGTTCGCTGATTAAGTCACGAACTCACGGTGGCCCCATCCCCACACCAGAGTCCCAACATCACTACCGGCAACAACGCCACTACACCGATATTTATGGCCCTTTCGAAGCGTCCTCGACCAGGCCACGACGATCCTTGATGTATGGCGGCTAAACTGCTTATACGAGTGCTATAGCCAGCGAAGAAAACACTGCCGACTACCCTCTAAAAGTATTCATTTTACCCATAAAAATTGTTCAAGCTGATTAATTCTTATCTACAACCCCCAATAACATCTACCAACACGAAATAATTTATTTTTCTAATTTTAATCTCAAGTAGAACTAAAAAATTTCAATAAAACAAAAATTCTTATTGTCTTACAAGTCCTTAAAAAAAATTATTTTCACCCTTAAATCGATAATTTCATTTTTTTTACCAATTTAAATCCCTCGAACAATTTTTTAATGGTTGCGAAAACTCTTTTATAAAAATATTATGCAGTTAATTCAAAAATATTAATTTATAAAGTCATAAAAAATATTCCTATATTTCAAAATCTCATAAAAAAAATTTTTTTATTGTTCAAAGGGTTGAAAAAAAATGTTTACACCCTTGAATTTACGACAAAAAGTTTTTTTTTCTCAACGTAAATTCTTTAAAACAATTTTTTTCTGTCAACAATTATTATTTAATGAAACTTCAAAAAATTCACGAAATAATTCTTCTGGGAATTTTTGTAAATATAAAAATAAAATAGTAAATTTATTAGTTCAAAAAACGAGAAAAATATTTGATTTGATGAAAGTGCGGGTGGAAATTGGTCTATATTTGTGCGGAAATGACTGTTCTCAAGTGTGAATATGTTTGTATACAAGAAAGAAAGCATCTGAAAGATCAGTTTGTTATGAGAAGACGACGTGAGGCGTGTTGGAAGCACTAGGGGTCAGCTTTGGAAGTGAAACAAAAAATAATCACTCGCTACTATTGAGTTTGGCTGGAAATAGAATGGAAATAAACAGTTCAGCAGGACAATAAATCACTTCCCAGAATATATACATTGTGTTCAAATATAATTTACTTAAAAAAAAAAATTTCCCAGGGGAGAAAAATGATTGAATATGGTTACAATTTTCCAGGCGAGCTGTGAAATGAAAATCAAACGAGATGACAGTGACCAGAGCATGGCCCTAGTCTCGTAACCACTCGTTAAATCGATTTCCAGTTACCGTACTTTTTATCGTGTCGAGTCGATCTCCCGAAACGGATAGCGCATTCGTTAAACCGATTTCCGGACGTTCGTTGGCGCGCAGATTGCCTACTTCCTCTCTCTCGCTCTTTTTACGAATATCTAAAAAGACTCACGTCGACTACGATGCGACGACGACGACGGCGCTGAGTCTCGTCGCGCGCACGCCCGCGTTTTTTCTCGACATCGCACCACCGAGAGGATGACGAAGGACTCTGATAATGCCCGCGCTGTCAGCGACAACCTTTCCACGTCAGTTGAAAATGTCGCATTAATCATTGAAAATGTCTGTACTAATTTATATATGTATTTTAACATTGTTTTTACACTGTTTTCAGGTATTAATCATGCTGAAAATTATGATAATTCATGTGAAACATACTTCCAATGCATTTTAAATTATTTATATACACTGGGCTCACGGGTTTTTAAGCGGAAACCACCGTGCAATACGTTATACCCATGTGGGATTTTTTTATCAAGTAGAGAAACTCGAAAAATATGCTTGAAGAGTATATTTTTTACTTTGACCACGAATTGGGAATGGTTTAACCCAAAGGAGCAATTTTATACATAAAAAAAGCTCTTTCCAACATAAATCTTTTTTTTTTTAATTTTAAAATTTATATTTAATCATTTTTCAAATTATTTCCAAGACTTAAACAGATATGCACACATTATTGTTTTTAAAAAGGAAAAAATTGTAATAAAACCGAGAAAAAAAATATATTCTGGTTTTTAAATATATCATAAGCTTTATAAATATTATTATTAATTGTTAATTATGTTTGTTTTAATTGTTTTTTTTTTTTAATACAAAAGAGCTGCAAATTAATTTGATGTAAAAAATGTGGATTTATTCTAGAAAAAATGCATTTAAACCGCAATTATAGTGTTAAACGAGTTAAATTTGAAATTTAACCCCTCAAAACAGATAATACCAAAATTTTTACAAGTTAAAAAATTTTTTTTTATCTTTAATAAATCGATCCAGGTTATTATTACGATCTCATCTAATTTAACGGGGTTAAACACTGACATTTTTCACTCCTATCACCATCGTAAATGATTAATAAGAATAATAAATCTCCATCAAAACGTAACATGACCAGCGGATAATTTCCTGATGCACCTGGAGCACCGAGGGAACGTATTAAAAAATGTCTATACGAGTAATACGCTAAAAAACCGGTAGAAAAATCTCCTTGAAAGCCGAATAAAAAAGTGTATACTTCTCACCTTTTCACAAACAACTAAACAAAACCCGAGAAAATACCACGACCAAAAAAAACTATAGAAAAAATCGAAAAAAAAAAAAAAAATTATTCAACGCTCTGTTAATCATGGAAATTGGAATCTGTCGTAAAAAAAAAAATACGACCCAGACATGGTTAATGTGTTCTGGCTTACAAGTGAAGCTTCATCGTAATTGAAAGCTCCCAGAATCCCCATTAAGTCGAGCTGGTGGGAGAAGATAGTAAAGCCCCTGGTCGGCAGTTGATGAGACAGATGAGGAGAGAGAAAAGAGAGACAGAAGTTTAACGACACGGACTACACGCGAATATTGGCGTGTATAATACCGACGAAACTCTAACGCGTGATATCACATATGTGATCATGACCGAGGCTAAGAGTTGTCAAAGTCGCAGATGCCCCGATATACCGGATGATATGATGCGCGAGTCGTCGCGCACCTGGCTCTGCCATTTAGATAAACGTTGAATACTGTTAAGTGAAAATTCCCGCGTGCAAAGCAATTAGCGATAGCCAGAAATGCGCAATTGTCCAGGCTAGTTGTAGCATTAGAGAATTTGCTGACAGTCGGTTTACTTTCAAATTTAATTAACTGATAGCTAAATGCCAATTTAAAAAACATTATCTCTAGTGTGTGTGCATGTGCAAATGGCCTAAAAACACATAAAAACGAACTCGACATTTTTTTCCCTAGATGAAAAAATTTCCATCTTCAAGAATATCAATTGAAAATTCAATTTCAAAGCCCCTTCGGGTCAATTTTTTATAAAATACCAAAAAAACAACAATTATAACACTTTTTCCTATAGACGTAGATATTCAAGAAATTTTTTTCAAGGTATAAAACAAAGTTTTTAGGTGTGAAAAAAATCCGATTTTTATAAAATAATTACAAGATAGAGACGGTGAAAATCGGCAAGAAAAACCGGCATTTCTCTGTTTGAATACTCGAGAAAAATATTACATGTAATAGAAGATAAATTGTGTGCTTCTTAAAAATTTTATGGCCTATAAAAATCCTCTCTATCTCGATAGCGGAAATTGGAAAAAATATGAGCGAACGTGAAGCAATAAAGGCTCCTCATCATGGCACACCGAGAGAGTTCGAGTTGTGTCCTTCTGGTGGAAATGCCAAACAGCTTGACCGAAAGGCATAAGAATAACCAAAAAAAACTATCTATTTAATAAAACTTTACTACAAAATAGAAGCGAGGATAGAAAAAAAATTTTTTATATCACTATTAAATATTAAAAATGGAAAAAATACGTAAAAAATTTGAAAAACCGATGGATTTTCAATAAGTTAATTGATAAAAAACATCAGTTAGATCGTGATAATTTAGATAAACAATCAAATTAAATAATCAGATAAATTGTTCTCAAATGAGAGAGACCAATTTATTTTGGTTGTGAGGCCCAACGTAATTTCGCTGACGGCAGCAACTGATGCAGATAAAAAAAATAAAAGTCTGGCGTAAATTTTATCGATAACAACTGCTTGTCAGGATAAAATATCCCCTGTAAAAGTGTGCAAGCTATCGTTAGAGCCTTAGCGAAGAATTTACCGCCTGTGGATGTACAGTTAAAATCAATTAGTGGCTAATTGATTGGGCGAGAGCGAGAGTGGGAAACCTAAAAGGTCTCTGGAGAGATTTCCAGCGGTCACACAAATGAACTCTGTATTTTTTTGCGTCGTCTTATCAGAGATTAAAAAAAAAATCAACACAACGAATATATGTAGAGATGAGCGCAAAAAAAAAACTGTTTGAAAGAACGTTTTTGTACGGAAAAGATTACTCTATACGTATATACGTATCCATATAACTTAAAACATGCTTGGCTGTAATATAACAGAGTGTAGGGAACGTGCAAACGGCTGTTCACACTAAAATTGCTTGACGCGTGGTTTGAAATTTATGACTAGCAAGCGAAGAAAACGTAACACTGCAACTTGGTAACGAAAAAGAGGTGCTTTCACACACTAGTTTAACGACACACTTCCTTATTATTCCCGAGAAGGTAAATTAGACCTAGAAAAAAAAATATTCAAAACGTTCAAAACCCTTTATTATTTATTATGGTAGTGTAAGAAATTTCTGAGAAAGTTAAATTTCAATTCTAGTTAAAAAAAATTGCCAAGAAAATATTATTTTCTACCATTAATTATCTTGAATAGCCAGAAAAAAATTATAATTATAATTTTTATACAGTTGAAAAATTATTTTCAAGCTAAAAAATCGGTTTTTATGCTATACAATAAATTTGCAAAGTGGCAATATACAAAAATTGTTATTTACTGCACTCCTGGAGACGTTTGCGTTCACTAAAAACCCGGAAAGAACTGTCAATTTTTGTGGGAAAATCCGGTAAGCTCGACTTGATCGATAATTGCTCTGATATCTCTGACGTGTACTGATAAGATCGCACGAAAAAATCAATACTGTAGACCACGTCACTCAGTTCTTCCTGAGTTTTCAGAGAATACAGACGTGTCAAAATGTGCGCAGTGAGTTGAAATTTTTTTACATAATTATTTCTATGTATTTTGGATACCCCTCTCATTTATGCAAAGTATAAAAATGTGCTCTATATACTCGTTTACAGTCCATTGTCGCAAATATTTTTATTTTGGTGTGAAAAAATGAATTTAACAGTGTTTGTCGGAAAAGCTCGTTATCATTAAATGACCGCCTGTGCAGCCATGAAATAAAATAGACACCGTGTGTGGAGGGAGGAGACTTACTTTACTAAAACCTCGAGTTTTTTTGTCGACTAGTCGCAGTAACAGAGAGCAAAGTACCCATGTGCAGGAGTATTTCGTTTGAAGGGAATGGCTAAAAGCCGCTCGACTATATACTACCAAAAGGATATATTATGCATAAAAGCGAGAATTACACGTAAAAGAACAAAAATATTAAAATATATGCCCACGACGAGTATATACATTTCCCATTCCACCGCTGAAAAATTAACTATTACATTCTCGTAAAAAAAAAAAAAACCCTAGCGGCGAACACACATTTTCTTTTAACGGCTCGCTTACCGTCGTCAGTTGCTGCATTCACGTGACGTCTGCCCGCGTACGAATGCCACAAAAAAACTCATTTCATAAATGATCGAGCTAGGTTTTTTTTTTGGGTTAGCTAATTAAGTAAAAAGTCAACTTCTAGATCTTTAATTGCCGTCTTTTACGATTCGGCCAGTACTTTTTGATTGTGAGAGTGTTTTACGAGTGGTGATTAATCGCAAAACACACGCTCCGACACGAAGAATCGTTTAGGCGACTATAGCACATCCGGCTGCAATGCGTGTCCACAAACATGGACGTAATATATCTAGGACAGCCACTACTGCTCGCGCAAGCCATATATATTTCTCGGTACGTATAAGTGGACGCTCACAGGGGTCCACTCTTCGCGTCACAACAATAAAGCCTCAGTACAACTGATTTTTCTGCTTCTGACAGTCGAGCTTGGATTAAACCTTGAGAATCTTTAAATTTCGAAATTTTATTATTTTTTTACCTCAAAAAAACACCAAAAACTTTTTTACTGTCAAATTAATCTGAAAAATAATTCGATATAAAAAATAAGCATATATATAATAAAATTTTATTTGCTAAATTTTTTCTGTCTTAAATATGTTTACTTTAAGTGTCAATTTTTTTTAGGAAAAAAAATTTATATATGACGTAAAATTTGTTTTGTATAAAAAAAATTTTTTAATTTTATTTTCATGCGATAACTTTTTCATATATGTCATAATTTTTTAAAAATAATCCATGTTTTTTTTGTTGTGTAAACAAATAAACGACTTTTCAAAAATAAAAAAAAAAAGTTTTCAACATAAGTATAAAGTTATAAAATGGAAATTCCACGTGAAAATTTGTCTAATTTTCAATTGAATTGATAAAAAAAAATCTAAAAATATTGTGTTATTATTTTTCAGAGTTGTCTAAACAATGGTGAAAAGGTCGAGAGAGAGCTTTTGGGCAACAATCCGTTCTTTTTATCGACTGGCACGAGTATAGAGTGAAAGAAGAGAGCGGGTAACGAGGCCGTGTGCGTATCTGAGATTTTTTTTTCCACATAGCACACTCTCAAGTCTTTGAAGTGGGCGACAAAGAGACAGCTGAGAATGAAGCACTCGTAACACAGAGAAGCAAAAAGAAGAGAAGAGCAGATAAAACAGAAATAAAACAAAAAATAAAAAACCTGAACAATACAAAAAAAAAATCCCCCGCATCAAATCTTTTCATTACGTCGCGTTAAGTGATACGTATATCAAAATAAAGCGGCAATTCCACGTGGATATTATATCCAGAAAAAGCCATCAGGTATCCAACAAATCTCTCAATAATCTCCCATCATTCATAATAAAAAAAAAAAATGAAATTAATTAAATAAAACCTGATAAATTGGAGAAATGAAAAAATATTTCAAGACAATTGTTTAAGCGAAAAGTTAAGGAAGAAATCAGACTGCATTTGAGCATTTGAAATCGCTCGAGGGGCAGAAGTTTAGGGCCAGTAAAATGATAACGACCAGAGAGAAGGGCGACTGACCCCCCTAATGCTGGTGTGAGCCTAAGCTGAAGGCTCTACTGGGGTGGCTCAACTTTTACGGTGGAAAATAATGGGCAGTGCTTTATGACTGGCGACGCCGTATAACTTTGCGGTGGAAATACAAAGCCAAAAAAAAATTATAGCGACTCTGTGATGTTTCCCTCCACGCATCATCTGGCTCTCGTGTTGATGAAGATCTAAATTGTATAACGAATCGACGCAACTGATTATCTAAACTGATTGAGGACAAGCCCTGCGGTAATAGACACCTTATCGCCCAATAAGGGTCCAAATGGTTCGCCATGAAACGCTTCAAAGCACATTACTTCACGTGCTCGCATTTAGTAGGCCATTAAAGAGCCTTGGCGCCACCTATGACTCACTGTGCTGATCATACTGGCTTCACATCAATTAAAATTCATCACCGAGAAAATATTTTACGTTCTATTTTTTATCATTACATTTTTTTCAGCCATTTATACCTCAAAATTTCAATCTAAACCAATTTAATATCAACTAATATTAATAGTTAATATAAAAAACACCAAAAAACTACTTTTTTAGACATTTAAAATGCTCAATATAGTGAAAAAATACTCTAAATATTTGAAAAAATATATAATCATTAAAAAAAAATTATTTGAAGTTTCTATAAAATTTCTAATGAAAAAAACTAAAGAATCACTGTAAAAAAATTTTTTTAGCTAATAAAATCCATGAATTTGATGTCAAAAAAATTTTTTTCTACATCAAGTTGCGGATAGCAGTTGTCTAGGCAGTGACGGACAGGCAAGTAAAAATTTGAATTAATGGGGATACAAAAGAAGCCAGAGAATTTCATGACATCGAGAAATGCATGATATAATTTTGAAACTTGGCCTACCACAGTAAGAAGGAGGCGTTGAGCCATGGAATTGGATCTTTGGAATGTGCGTCTCTGATCCCTACGAGTGTGTGCGTTTTATATAGCGAAGAAGGGTGCTTTCCACCCTCTTCGCACGTTTTTTTTTCCTCTATGCGTGTGTGTTTCTTGGCCGCGCGGGTAATCGCCAAGATTTCCCGTGTGTTTTCATCGTGCAAGTTGTAATCTATACGGAGAGAGGTATTTGCAGGTTTTTTCCCTCCTTTTTTTCAAGAGAGACCGTTGCCTTCGTGACCTCTTTTTATTCGCGCACACGAGCCACAACAGAAGAAAATCTCAGAATTAATTATAACCCTCGGGACTTGAATGATACGAGTATTCCCCTGCTACACTCCTCCTCACGACATCAGGCCAACTCAAATAGAGCACGTAGATCGCATAGGGGCTGTACTCGTTGCCACGCTAATGAATCTCGAGAATCAATACTAGATTTTATTTACTGTCTCGAAACAAACCTATCGAAAATCAAAATTGCAAATATCTCATAAATAAATCAAGATACGAAAATTTTCTACTGAATCTTTTTTAAAAAACGTTTCACTAACTTGAAAAATCTTCTCTTAAAAAATTTCACTAAACCCACTAGAATCCGAGATAATAACAATTTTCTTAGTCATAAAATATTTTCAAAAAATATTTGAATGAATTTTTTGTCTTTAAAAAGCTTGAAACTAATTTCTAAATTTTTTTTTTCAATCTTTTAAAAATATATTATAAGAAATAATATCGAAAAGTGACGAGAAAAAATTCTGTTCTAATTTTTTTTTCTATATTTTTCCAGGGAAAACTCTGTTCAACGTTGGGAGATTCATGTCGTTTAGTGCAACAAGATCAGCCGTGATCTTGAAGAAAGCTTGGAACACTAAATCCTCGGTCAGTCAGTCTAAAGCTTCTCTCAGACGACGAATGTGTCTTTTACATGAATCCCCTGGTCGCAAAGATTTGAGAAATATCGTAAAAGTCCGAGAAAAGCTTGAAAAAAAATCCAATAAGTCGTAGATATTGAAGATTTTCACTGCAATTTGAATAAATCAGTGAAGCAGAGATAACTGTGCGAGTGTGAGAAGTGTATAATTGCGGGTGGTAAGGTGACAATGCGTAGGATGTCTTCAGCACGGTTACCCACACTGTTTAGTACGCCTAAACGAGCCCCTTCACGCGATTGTTGATGATGACGGCGTTTTAAAACGTCTGCAAGTCTGCAGTTATTGATCGCAGATGTTATAGCCGAGTGCTCGATGCTCTGAAATAATTGATCAAGTCGTCTGATGTGGTCCAATAGTCTATTCTAGAGCACAAGGGTGTCGGTGAACTCTGGAATCATGTCGCTCCCTCGCGAAGTGATCTTGCACGAATAATTAAAAGAAACTCAGTCTCGGAGTAATCTCATACACATACTCACTTTAATTCCACGCCTCGAATACAAATTAAGGAACTAGTCAGACTTGCACGAGTTGCAGGGCTAAACTTTCCTAGGAATCCTCCAGCAGCTTTTCCGACCGAAAACACTCCGGACGAATGCAAATTCGCGCGTGACTTCATTTCCCCCGTGATTCGGCGTCCACGAGACTTGCTTTTGCAAACCCTTCAGTCAGTATTCTCAATGATGTTACACGATTTCATCTCAACTTTTTTTTCCCTCCATTTTTAAAGCTCCAGAACTTTCTCAGGATTTAAGCGAATCAGTATGGTTCGACAATTTCCTCGGTTATCTTATCGGAAAAAAAAATTTTTTATAATTATTTTAATCAAAAAATTTTTTCATTTACATATAAAAAACGTAAAAAAAATTACATCTTAAAAAAAACATAATAAAGGAGAATTAATTGAAAAAAAACTAATATTTCAAAAATGATTATAAAAAATTAATACCAGAAAAAAATTGAATTTCACTCTTTAAATAAAATTTATAAACTGTAAAAATTCATTTTTAAAATGAAAAAATTAAAATAAAATAAAACTTAGGAATAAATTGTGTAAAAATCACCAAAAAAAACTGGAAAAATTTTTTTTCAACTTTTAAAAACAATTATAAACTTGAAAAATATTTTATTAAGTATGAGATAAGCCGTGAAAGCCGATTAAAAGATTTTTTTTGTCAGTGAGAAAATGAGGCAGAGCGAGATTTCAAACGGTTGCAATAACAAGATAAGGAAACACAGCTACATTTGTACTCAATCTACATACAAATAAGTGACAAGCGACTGCACCTAGACACCCTAAGCAATACATTACCCACTCATCCAATATATCTCCTGGCATTTGCACATTTGCAATATTAAATTACCGGATATATCCATCAGATAATCGACACGCCCTCGCAGGACAACTTAATTATCAGCGCCTCATGAATACCCATCCTGAATATAGTCTGATGGAACTTTGATGTTGCAGGTAAAGAGAGAGAGTGAGAGAGCAGGTGGTTTGGGACTTTCAACGGATGCAAATCCGCGGAAACAACAAACTTGCGGTAGCCAAAGTGGAGCGCGACTCAAAGTCACGACTATTCAGATATCCAGCATTGTCTCATGGTTTTCTGCAACTTTCCCACAGCGAAAATTTCCATCTGCATCGGCTGATACACTTCAAATACTTATCCGAGCAACCATCTGAAAATGCCACACTTCTTTCCAAAAGTTTGACCGACTAAAACCTTCAATTTCATCTATATGTAACCCATCACGTGAAATTCAATCTTCAAACTAAAAATAATTAATAATGCCTTGAAAAAAAAACCCTTGCTACAACCAATGCAACCCGTATAATCTCGCGAATATGAATATAATTTTGCTGGCACGTATATAAACCCAAATGAAGGGTCGTTGTGTGATTATATTCCCTTTTTCACTATATAGCACGCAGGGAGTTAGTGACTTGACAGGTTGTCGCTGTGCGCAAACAGATATACCACAGCCCTCAATTATTTGCAAGCTTAAAAACAAAATTTTTTTTTTACCATTTCAACCCTCAAATCTCAAATTTCATGTCGCGAGTTTGACGGATAAAAAATTAAATGCCAAAAAAAAACAATCGGTAAAAATTCCCACGTGAGGAATGCGAGCGATGCTCGTCACTCACTGTCAATTATCTCGGGGTATTTTTGTATATCCTACAATGTGCAAATAAATGTCATGATGCCACAGAAAAAATTTGGCAAAATGACAAAATAATTTTACAAGCTAGGAAGAGAAAAAAAAATTTTTTTGCCCAGAATTCAAAAGTTAAAATCCAGTGTCTGCGGGTGCAGATAAATACACTAGGTCGTATTGTGACGCGACAGTTAATCTAGAAAACTGGCAACAGAGACACACGTGGAGGCTTTGGTGCGATATTGCGCCAGCGAGTTGGAATAGAAGGAGATTAACACGATTTTCGGCGGCTTCGTCTACGCCCTTTTCATCCATAAGACCAGAATGCTGTCTCTCATGGCCACGTAGAATGGTGACTGGAAGTGAGCGCACTGATTATCTGTCTCTCATCCACTCTGATGAGACTGAATACTTGGAATATCTTGCTCGCTAACTGTCGGGTTGCATTAACGCATCGAGTTGGATCCCAGCGGCTGATGAAAGACATTGCAAACTTTAAAACCAGGTTTTTCTACTCTCCTAATATATTTTCCATGTAGTTTTCAAAATTATTTCCATCATGTTGAATTCGAATTTCAATTAAAAAAAATATTACAACTCGAAAAACAAAAATTTCTGACTTTTTAAGCACATAAAGATGAGGATTCCACCCAAACGATTAATTGAGACTCAATAATATTTGTCTCAGAGAGTATAGATCTTTTCCCGAGGTTTATTTTCCGACCCTTATTGCGAGAGGGCAATCGGTTTTTTTTTTTCACTCGCCATTCTTCACTCTCATATCGTCAGGACAGAGAGCAGAGGAAACTGGCGTGGGCACCGAAGCGAGAGTGAAATTGCCTCTTCAGCCACACAGTGAGTATATAGAGAGGATTCAGCAGGGCAATGCCTCAAAAATACTTTATCCCTCAGCATCATCGTCGTTTAATTCCTTCCATCCTCTTGTCAATTACTTTGCTAACTTTTGTCTTTAATCCTATAGTCATATAACTCCAAACTCCATTTCACAGCATCACGACTTTCGATATCCGTTTTTCTTCTCTTAGATATATATTATTTTAGTTGCTGTGGTTTTGTTGGATGACAACAGACCGAGATGGCGGATAGCAATTATGGAAATGTCAATTCTGAAGAAGATCGATAATTGAGCCCTTTGGCAGCTTCACCTGCGGAAAATCTAATTTACCAACTTGAACTTTTAATCAATAAATTATCCCATCAATAATATAATTTTTTTTTTAATTAAAAATATTCTCATTGTCTCTATATTTCAATAAAATAAAAAAAAAATCAAATAAAACAGAATTTTGAGAGAATCAGAGAAAAAACCGCGATTAAACGTGATAAAAAATTTTTTTCAACATTAAAAGATCATTTAAAAGTCAAAATATAAAATGAAATATACTATTCTATAGGTAAATCAATCAAATTTATGAAATTTCAGTTGCAATGATATTTATCTTTGACAAACATCGCAGTTCGGCGACTGATATTGGCAAGTTTGGTTTATCATACATATGAAATTCGCTTTCACCATTTCCACAACATATTTCACTCTAATAAATTATCATTAACCTCTAAAAAAATCCAACTACCCTTGTTAATCACAAATATAAAAATAATTAAATTTAATTTCCATCAGAGAATAAAAAATAACTTTTTAATAAAATATGAGTTATGAGAGCTTTTGAAATTAAAAAAATAAAAGTAATTAAGGAATATCTTGAAAGACGTAATGATTTTCATTATACTCTCTCTCAGTTTGACTTTAATTAAATTTTTAATTAATTAACTCGATATGACAGATGGTGATTGGATATCAGAGCACCGTATGCAGATAACGGCGCCATCTTCTCGCGAGAAAACATAGTTGAAATCTCCTATCATACGAGCACTCGGTCGATAAAATCCTGGCAGAGATCTGCAAATATATTGTGTCCCTTATCTACCGTGTTTTTCTGATAAAAAAGCTCCGCAGTGAGGTAGAGCAGTGCTCCAGGACAATTATCAATGCCTGACAAAATTTAAAAGCGTATATAATAAGCATAAAATAATTCTACCATCCTCTCATAAACGAATGGAATTTCAATTAAATTTATATATATGCCCATATTAATTTTATATTGCAAAAAAAAAATTGCAATCAAGCATATATATGCACACATAAAAAGGGGGACGAAAAATAATTTAATTTAACGCTAAAGAACATGAAATTAATTTTTATGACTGAGAAAAAAATTAATTATCACGAGACCTAGCTGTCTCTGGATAATCCAACAGCAAGATTGTCTCATCTTCGTGCAGCAAATTGAGGATTAGTCACGACTGAGTAACCAAGAAGACGACGGAAGATATTCACGCATGAAATTACATTTATACATATGGATATACGTATATTATCCACATATATACTATATTACATATGAGCAAATAACACTGTATCCCGCGATAATACCAATTATTTATGCAAGGTAAATAATTAAATTGCTCTGTTTAATTCATATAATTTTGAATTATTTTTGACCACGTTAAACCACCTGTGTAATGTATTGTTTAATTATAGTTAAATTTTTTTTTCAGTATTAAATATGTGTATAAGTTATGCGAAAATATGTGGCTGTATTTTATTGATAAAAGTGATACGCAATTCAAGTGACGACACGTCGCTCCGCGCGCGCGTGCAGTTCAAAACGCGCACGCAAGGGTGATCCATAACCCACCGTCAAAGTCGAGGCAGACTGAGCGCGCTCACTGCGATAAAAACGACGCAAATATTAACAAAGAAAAAAAAAAACTGCCAATTAGAACAAAAAAAAAAACCGCGAAAACTGGCAAAAAATCGCGAAATATGAAATAATAATAATTTTGTGCGGTGATATTTATCCGAAAAAATTCAACCGAGTATATTAATGGCATATTTAACATAATAAATGTTAAATTAGTTGGATATTTTAGAGTAAACAAGATTATGCCGTGGGTAAAACTTGTATCGCGTGCCACTACGACGACACAATGCACCCGGCAGTCGAGTTGCGAGCGATATTCATTCACGCATCGCGTCTCACTCGAGTCGTGTCACTCGTCCGAATTGCCACAAGAGAGGAAGAAAAAAAAAACAATTTTTTAAAAAGAGGCATCAGGAAAAAAAAAACATTCCTAGAGGTAAAGAGTTCGAATTAAAAATCTCGTTGACAAGTTTTAAAAAACGAAATCATTATTTGTATTAATAATTTATGACTCAATTTAAACTTCCTCATTTTATCGTCATTATTAATACCCATTTATAGAGCGCATATAAAAGATAAAATAAAAAATTATCAGTAAATTAAAATGAAAATCCCAGCACACCTGATCAGATCGAGAGGTTACAAATAATCTAAAAATATATTTAACACTCAGAGACAGTGTGGGTTCATTTAGAATCGACATCGTAGTTGTCTAAAGACGTGCGCGTAGTTTAAAATTTTTATAAATCTCTGAAAATCAATATAAAATATTTTTAAAAATGTTTTGGTTACTTCTGGTATTTTTTCTGCCATCATGTGCGAAAAATTCGGCTACTGAAGCGTTTGAAATCGATGAAAAAATCATTACAGTTGATCTTTTCGACAATGGCGATTCACGATCCACATTGACGACATTTAGTTGCTTGAAACAGGAGACAAAAATCATGGAAAACATGTGAGAAGTGAAATAATTTTTGTACAGTATATATAAATGAGCTATTGTGATTTTTTTTTCAGGGTTGTGACTGGTTTAAAATTTGAAAAAGTCGACAATATCATTCATATTCGAATTAAAGAGGGTCAATTACTGCCTGGGGGACAAGTTGGTCTCGAACGGTGGCAAAATTTGGACCATATAAAGAGAACTAGCGGTAAATTTATGCTGATGGATGAAAACAATCCTAACGATGCCCCTTGGCCACTGCAAAAAGATTTCAATGTTCATGTATTTGAAATATTTGACTTGAAAAAAACTGTCAACTTGGATAATATAATTCCTCTCAAGGATCACGTGGTTACAGGTAAAAAAAAAAAACAAGTTTTTCTCAATTTCCCAATTAAATCTCGACATTTTCCTATCATTTTCATTATTAAAAAACTAAAAAAACTTAGTTTAAGTATTAAATTACTTGAAAATCTGATAAATAAGCTGTTTTAGGGGTAAAAATGTCTCAGCAACCTTCGGAAATATATAAGGAACAACAATCAATTGGTTTTGAAATTCAAATAACGCCATTCAACTTTACATCAGGACAATTGACAGTAAATGGAGTCGATTATTCCAAGTGGATCAGCTCGGAAACTTTGATTTCATCTCGTAAAAAAAATTTTGAACGGTATGACACTAAATTTCCAATATATAAATCAATTATTTTAGTATTTAATTAAAATTTTTACAGTGAAAATTTGCTCGTAACAAAATTTAATCAATCCGAAACATTGGAGACGATGAAAAAAATTTCGACAGACAATCAATACATTCAATTTATTCGTCCGTACAAAAGTTTGTCCATGTATCCTTTTTTGAATGGACGGAAAGTCGAATCTAAACCTGCATATCCACTGTCTAGTGTCAATTTGTCTTGTTTTGGCTCGGAAAACAAGTGCAAATATCTTACATTCACGATAACTCCCATTGAAATTTAACAATTTATCTCTAAAAAATATTTTCAGATGTAATTTAAATAATCATTATATTAGAAATATTTTTTTAAATGAATTTTCATATACATCAAACTATTACAATTTGATATTTTTATGATTAACAAATATAATCCATAAAAAAAATAAAATTTTTATCAATCAAAAAATAATTATTGACAGATATGAAAATACAAAATTATTCCGAAGAATAATACTGCGGGTATATACAATATATATAATAACAGGAGAAACAGAAAATGAAGAAAAAGATGGATGATGATCCTAAGAAGTCACGGAACATGAGCCCTTTTGACAGGATTCTTATAACGTATTCCACAACCGCAGAAAATAGATTTATTCCCCAGTTTCATTTTCTTCTCTTTTTATATAAATCAACCCTGTATTTGCTATTATTCCAACATATAACATATATTGACCAGCTATTATGTATTCCATTTTGCCAAGATTATACGAAACATCTTGGAGCCATCACTACCATTTTATTTCCCTTCTAAAGATTATTTTCCTGACATCTTTATCCTCCTCAAGGCATATATCCAACTTGAAAAAATAATTTTTTCCAATTTGATTTTAAAATAATATAAATCTAAAAATGATAAAAATTTATTTCTCAACTTCAAAGGCAAGTCAAAATTTTAAAACTACAATTTTAGAATGTATTGTCAGGTGAAAATATTTTTTTTTAACTCATCAACTGGCAAGATAAGACATGTACACAATTCAGCGAGGATGGTAACAAAAGCAAGAATTCACATAGACATTTCATGCAATCACGGTGCATTCGTCCTGACGGGTTTCCCGAATGGTCGCCGGCGAGATGGCAAAGAACGATCTGGTCTTTTGGGTGCAGCTTCAATGCCGTGATGGACCTTCAAGTCCGTCCACGTCTCTGTGCGCTTTGTATTCAAGGCTCATCTTTGTCCTTCATGATATACCCGGTTGCAAGTGAAATAACATTCGCATATTACGTGTATAGCCACTTCAAAGACTCCTCCAGATGCATATCAACACATAAAAATTAATTCTGACAATGTTTTACCGTTAAAATAGGCATTGAGAACGGTGATGCCAAGCGCGAAGACGGGTCATCATTAAATTGAAGACATTTATATGCAAAAGAAAAAATAGGACACGCGTCCTGTGGACAAGATGACAAACGATTGTCACCCCCAGAGTCAATGAGCGAAGACAAACGGACGTGAACTGACTATTCTGTGTAACGACTTTATTATCCATCTGGATTTTATCCTATAGACTATTAGGAGCGATGAATTTAGATATATTCTATCACGCTAAATGCAAATAACCGACCTTGTAACGACTTTATTATCCATCTGGATTTTATCCTATAGACTATTAGGAGCGATGAATTTAGATATATTCTATCACGCTAAATGCAAATAACCGACCGGCGTAATCCGTTAATTAATTTTTCACGCGGTGATAATAAAAAATCACTGGAATTCGCGATTTTTCGGCCGGCTTAATCGGTTGTCGAGGCCTTAGACCAATAGGACCGACAAATTTATTTGTATTTCATCTCGCTGAATGTAAACAATCTTTTTTCGGCCGGCTTAATCGGTTGTCGAGGCCTTAGACCAATAGGACCGACAAATTTATTTGTATTTCATCTCGCTGAATGTAAACAATCGACGGGCTTAATCCGTTAATCAATTTTTCCCGCGGTGATAATAAAAAATCACTGGAATTCGCGATTTTTCGGCCGGCTTAATCGGTTGTCGAGGCCTTAGACCAATAGGACCGACAAATTTATTTGTATTTCATCTCGCTGAATGTAAACAATCGACCGGCTTAATCCGTTAATCAATTTTTCCCGCGGTGATAATAAAAAATCACTGGAATTCGCGGTTTTTCGGCCGGCTTAATCGGTTGTCGAGGCCTTAGACCAATAGGACCGACAAATTTAGACGTATTTCATCTCGCGGAATGTAAACAATCGACGGGCTTAATACGTTAATCAATTTTTCCCGCGGTGATAATAAAAAATCACTGGAATTCGCGATTTTTCGGCCGGCTTAATCGGTTGTCGAGGCCTTAGACCAATAGGACCGACAAATTTATCCGGCTTAATCGGTTGTCGAGGCTGTAGACAATTAGGAGCGATGAATTTAGACGTATTTTATCGCGCTGAATGTGAATAACCGACCGGCTTAATCCGTTAGTTAATTTTCCCGCGGTGATAATAAAAATTCACTGTAGCGATGAATTTAGACGTATTTTATCGCGCTGAATGTGAATAACCGACCGGCTTAATCCGTTAGTTAATTTTCCCGCGGTGATAATAAAAATTCACTGAAATTCGCGGTTTTTCGGCCGGCTTAATCGGTTGTCGAGGCTGTAGACCAATAGGACCGACAAATTTATTTGTATTTTTCACTGAAATTCGCGGTTTTTCGGCCGGCTTAATCGGTTGTCGAGGCTGTAGACCAATAGGACCGACAAATTTATTTGTATTTCATCTCGCTAAATGTAAACAATCGACCGGCTTAATCCGTTAATCAATTTTTCCCGCGGTGATAATGAAAAATCACTGGAATTCGCGGTTTTTCGGCCGGCTTAATCGGTTGTCGAGGCCTTAGACCAATAGGACCGACAAATTTAGACGTATTTCATCTCGCTGAATGTAAACAATCGTAATTCGCGGTTTTTCGGCCGGCTTAATCGGTTGTCGAGGCCTTAGACCAATAGGACCGACAAATTTAGACGTATTTCATCTCGCTGAATGTAAACAATCGACCGGCTTAATCCGTTAATCAATTTTTCCCGCGGTGATAATAAAAAATCACTGGAATTCGCCGTTTTTCGGCCGGCTTAATCGGTTGTCGAGGCTGTAAACTATTCAATTAAAATCACTTTAAAAAAATTCTGCTACCATATTCGACTGTCTACAGCGTGTGGAT
>MVJL01001822.1:0-19425 GCA_002156465.1 Macrocentrus cingulum | reverse complement strand
TATGGGATCGTCCACCACCGACCAGTTGTCGCCATGTCCACTACGCTGGCAGCAGCGTCATCAATTGGCTTGATGATATTTGATGGGTCGACACTATTGTAAACATAAATTGATGAAATTGAATTACTAGTCAATGAATCTAGTCAATGCAGCTAGTGCAATCAATGTAGCCAGTAGTGTTAGGTTACTTACTTTTGGTCGATGGGTTCGTCCACCGCCATTTGCAACAACCTTGCTTCTTCTTCTTCTTCTTCATCCGAGTTGTCGCCATATCCACCACCACCACTAGCAGCAGCATCATCAATTACCTTGATCATATTTAATGGGTCCACACGATTATAAATATAAATACAATACTAGAATCAGTGCGCGCGCAAGCGCGCGCCTACCGTTTTCAATGACCACACATTAATAATAATTAATAAAAAAAAATAATTAGTTGGATGTATTATAAATAAAAACATACATATATATTGATATAAACGTTTATTTATATGCAATAAGCATATTTCTCTTATATGAACAGTTATTGGTATACTTATTTATTGCTATCACTGAATATTGCATATTGCTCGAAAAATTAACTACATTAGTGACTCTAAAATATTACAATACTTAATTAATTAGATACACAATGACTAATAAGTTTAACAAATGCTTAATTTAACAAACTACAATAGGTACATTTTTGATTTTAGTTTTGTTCAGGCACAGATTTAAAGTCGCTTCTATTTTTTTTTTTAAATAAATTTTATCGTCTAAGACACAAAAAAGCTCTAAACAGTTCAATAGCTTATGTTTAACATATATACTTTTAACAAAAAATACCTTCGTGACTCGAATTTTGATACTTATTTTTAGTTTTCAGTCTTTACACTTAATAATAGTAATTAAATTTAACAATACTGCCGCAATTATGATATTAAACTCTAATTAAATACGTGATATGCTTTACTCATATAAATTGCAATTCAGCGATTAGTAATAAGTGAAAAACAAAAAAGAACCGGAAAGAAGAATTTGCATGCTTAAGAACAATGTCGAAAAAGGTGAATTTTAGTCAATCAAAATTTGATCGCACAAAGTTTCTACAGAAAAACACCGAAATTTAACTTGAGACCATATAATGAACATTTTTAATCGTGAGACTGACATACCTGCGGCTGACTGGAATCTCCATCGTCCTCTCGACGCCGTTCCGGAGTGAGAAATTCCTTCTTGAGGTCCAACACATCCGCGATATCCTCATCCAGCACCTCGATGCTATCCATCGACGGAATTTGCAAAAAAACCGTCCCAACTGTGAAAAGAAATATTAATTAGATAAATAAGTAAGATTTAATTGTACACAAATTACAACTTACATCTTTGATCGCGACGAATTTCTCCTTGGATTTCCCCGTGTGTCCCCTCTTTCAGTGTAGGAATCTCCACAAAATTTGTTACATTAACAGTCAATTTGAATATTTTATCAGTTATAACTTCGGTACCGTAGGTGTTGTTTTCAATTATCATTGAAGTAAAAAAGAGTTTTACCCAACCGGTCACGCCTGGAAGTAACAGACAATTAGGAATTAGAGTTTTATTTACATGGCGTTTTTTTTGTTATTTAGTCAATTGCATTTTATTATTTTATTACGATACGCGCGTATTTATTTTTTTATTTTTATTTATTGTTCTGTTTTTTGTGTTAATCAGGTAAGTTTGTGATATTGTAATTGATTTTATTGATATTTAAATATATTTAAATATATTTTTATTCATTTTCAGAGATTAAACATATATACTTAAGACTGGTTTTAATGAAAAAATTGCTGTAAAATTCAATTTCATTTATATATTTATTTAGTACGTTTTTTTCTTTATTTGTAGTTGCAATATTTGATCTTTAATTGCTGTTCAATTTTTGTTTCAGTTGTGAAGAACATATATTTAAGACTGTTTTTACTGAAAAAATTGCTGTAAAATTTAATTTGATTCATATATTTATTATATTTGATACTTTTTTTCTTTAGTTGGTAACGAGGCCCCGAAAATACAACGGGAAATATTTTCCGGAATACTCGTCCAACCCGCTAATTATTTCTATTTCTCGTTATACAAAAAACAAAGTTTATCTTTCACCTACCTGGTGAGCGCCGGCCTATTTATTTAACAAAGGAAAATAGGCAAAACCACGCTGAAAAAGACAATATTGCCTCGCGACTCTATATTCTCAAGGTCAGGGTATCTCGGGTGCCTATTTATTTAACAAAGGAAAATAGGCAAAACCACGCTGAAAAAGACAATATTGCCTCGCGACTCTATATTCTCAAGGTCAGGGTATCTCGGGAAAATCGATCCTATTCTATGTTTATTCTTTTACAATTTTTACCGTTTCCGTTCGTTTCCGTGTATTCCATAATTCTTAACGTGACTCTCTCTCTCTCTCTTAGTGATCCTATTCTATGTTTATTCTTTTACAATTTTTACCGTTTCCGTTCGTTTCCGTGTATTCCATAATTCTTAACGTGACTCTCTCTCTCTCTCTTAGTATGCTAGATTAATTCAATTCCCTTATACGCAACAATCAATGCAAGGAGACCCGCGCTCACACACTCTAACCCTCTCCACAATAACAACAAATTACCCGTAAGGGTGCTCGGATGCGCGACCGAGAAAACCGGGCGGTATTCGACAGAGCGAGCGAGAGAAAGATACGACGTACCAACTTTTCGCCGTGTTCCTTGCAGCTCCTCCTTCTCGATTCTTCGTCCTTTGGCTGACTCCCCAGGTCTTTCTTGAGTCATTACGGTTGATGTTCAATGCATGTTGGCCTTCGATTGGTGAGGGGCACCCTTAACAATAGTTCGCACGCAGGGTAATTAATAAAATCGTAACAACGAGAGAACGCTAACGCGCAACCACACCTGTTGCTCGCTCGACGGAGAGTGTCCGCCGACCCGTGCGGCGGCCTCGATGTTTGCCTCGTTCGGCCGTTCTCGGCTGCCGTCGGACCGCGTCGCCGGCGATCAATACTGCAATGACCACGCCAACGGGTGCGACAAGGAGCAAATGCCGGGTCACGTGGTTCCTCTTCTCTCTCTTTACTCGTACACGGTCGCGCGCCGAAGAATTAAACAAAATAACAATTTTCTCGTATTCTAATTAACAAAATAATCGTTCGCCCGCGGCTCGATACATCGCAAATCTTAAAACTAGGCCCTATCTAGCACGCCAAGGTCTCCATCTATCTACTGACTCTCCGCCGCGTTGATACTTGAATTATTCTCGCTGTATAACGAGCTCTGCCTCGATACAAGTTGTACCAATTATGTATGTTTATACCAATTATTTATGTTTTCAGTCAATTTATTAAATGTTTATCTATATATTTTTGTTAATTTTATTATTTGTTTTCTGTTAAAAATATAAAAATATTTAGTGGGATTGAAATCTTTTCTTTTTTATTTTGATACGTTCGAAAACAAAAATTAGTTTTTTAATCGAAAACTTTCACACTTACAGACAACTCCGTGTAATTCAGGTAAATCATTGAACTGAACGATCTTGGGCTCGGTTGATATCTCCATTTCTTCCAAAAATGAAACAGCAGTCGCATTAATGATAGAAAGCTCGATTTGAATGATCCCCTCATGAACATTGAAAAATTCATTTCTGGTCAGAGAAGCCCGGGCACGTGACAGGCCAACAACCTGTAGAATTATCAAATAATTATAAATATATATTTTTTTTTCGTAGAATATCTCTTATTTAAATACATACCGAATTCTCACGGATTTGTGAAGCGTATTTGCGCGCCATCCCCTCTCAAGCGATCACTCGTATACATCGTCCAGCACCATTGTTAATAATAAAGCGGAAAATAAATTTTTACGCATTTTTTTTCAGGGGTTCAACGGTATCAACATACCCGATCAGCTCTCTGAAATAAAAAAAATTATTGAGCGTTAAAATTAAATCGGACCGGCGAAAAAATTTTGAGGTTATGAGGCAACATTTTTCAATTAAATTTCTCCATTTATTTTTATTATATTATTTAAAAATATTTGTAAACAATTAGAAATAATTTAAAAGCGATATTTATCTATTTTTTTTTCAATTTTTAATAATATTCTCTTTTAAAATTAATCGCAATTGAAAATAACGCGGCGCGTTGCGAGTGAGGTTAGAATAACTGTTTTTGAGTCAAAAATGATGAATAAATTAAGAAATACTTACACGCTGTTATTTCCTGCCGTGTACTTGTTAATTTCCTCATTAACGGTAAAAAGTTTTTGGAGGGATGACATTGTTTTATTTGGATTGAATTGCTTATTCATCACGACAGCAATGTATCAACTTATGTTATTAAACGATGAAAATCAGCTATATGATTTTTTATAGAAAATTTGTTTCGATCAATTCAATGATGCAACATGTAGCGGTGACATTGTACTTCACTTTATTTACCGTAAAAATAAGTTTAAATATAAATCATACAATAAAAGTCAAATATGAGATTTTTCAGAGAAAATTTGTTTGAATTCAATGATGCAACATGTAGAGGGTAGACTATTTTACGTCTCTTGAATTGTTTTAAAAAGTCATCAATGCACTAATCATTCGGAGTTTTAAATAATTTTTCATTAAGTTGCCCATTTTATTTTTCATGGATAGTTAATGTTTTATATATATTTCTTATACGCAGTACATACTGCGGATGTATATATAGAGAATAGACAAAGACCTTTGTATGAATGCACTCTAATATGCCCCTTATGTTTTTCTTACAGTCCCAAAACATTAAATATACATCAAATACCGAAATGCGAGCCTATGAGGGAGGTGATCCAACAATGTGAGTCATTGTCAATGCCAAAGATCTTTTTATTTCGTAGTTAACAAGAATTCTTTTTTATAAATTTTTTTTTCCATTTTCAAATCATTATTAATGCGGAAAATTGAAAATAACATAAAATAAATGATAGTTATTGAAAATTCCAATTGTTTAAAACTAGAAAAAAGCGTAAAAATAAAAAAAAAATAGTGACACTACGAAATTCCGAAAAATTTCAATCAAAAAATTTCTTTTCTCTTGAAGAATAAAAAAAAATTCTCTTAAAATGGGCGATAAAAATAAAAATCATTAAAAGTAGATTATTATCATTTTAAAATTGTAAATATTTTTTTCAATGGAATGAACGAATTATGTGTAATGACATGAAATTTTTTTCCTGAAACAGGACGTTAGTTGGATATATTGATTCGGTGGATGACGTCAAGTCAGCTGGTGGAGTGAAACGACCCGAAATCAAAATTTTTAAATTCGTAGTGAACAATGTAGTACGGGAGGCGCTACCTCCCGTACTAACGGCAATGGGAGCAGGGTTAAGGTGATTATGTGGGCCGAAAAAGCGGTCAAATATTCGACTCAATTGGTGATAAACCAGGTTAGTATGCACATTGGTCAGAAAAAAATTCCTAAATTACAACTTAAATTAAAAGAAAATAATAATAATTTACTCATCACATTACAGATTGTCGTGATTGAACTGCTGTTGGTTAAACCGGTCGAGGCACAGTACATGCGATTTCATGGACGTGACTTGATACCTTTTGAGTTGACATTCCAACGTCCTTCCACAATCGAGTTTAAGGGGTTTCATGATGACAGCGAAATGACTCCGGAAATTCCTGATGTGTCAATAATTAGTTGTGTTTCTTCACAAGGGATGATACGTGAGTTATGCAGTCAACGATATTTTATAAACACATTTTGAGGTTTTTATTTCAGATTTGAATTGAAAATAATTTTTCTAGGTGTTGATGGTTTCATTAAAATCCCATTCAAGAAAATGATAACCAACGAGTGGGGCAGAGGCATAGTGCTGGTAGAAATAGGAAGTATGGAGAATAAGATTAAGGTAATGAGAGCTAAATCGAGGAAGGTAAAGATAGGATATTGGCTTGATGATATTTGATGGGTCGACACTATTGTAAACATAAATTGATGAAATTGAATTACTAGTCAATGAATCTAGTCAATGCAGCTAGTGCAATCAATGTAGCCAGTAGTGTTAGGTTACTTACTTTTGGTCGATGGGTTCGTCCACCGCCATTTGCAACAACCTTGCTTCTTCTTCTTCTTCTTCATCCGAGTTGTCGCCATATCCACCACCACCACTAGCAGCAGCATCATCAATTACCTTGATCATATTTAATGGGTCCACACGATTATAAATATAAATACAATACTAGAATCAGTGCGCGCGCAAGCGCGCGCCTACCGTTTTCAATGACCACACATTAATAATAATTAATAAAAAAAAATAATTAGTTGGATGTATTATAAATAAAAACATACATATATATTGATATAAACGTTTATTTATATGCAATAAGCATATTTCTCTTATATGAACAGTTATTGGTATACTTATTTATTGCTATCACTGAATATTGCATATTGCTCGAAAAATTAACTACATTAGTGACTCTAAAATATTACAATACTTAATTAATTAGATACACAATGACTAATAAGTTTAACAAATGCTTAATTTAACAAACTACAATAGGTACATTTTTGATTTTAGTTTTGTTCAGGCACAGATTTAAAGTCGCTTCTATTTTTTTTTTTAAATAAATTTTATCGTCTAAGACACAAAAAAGCTCTAAACAGTTCAATAGCTTATGTTTAACATATATACTTTTAACAAAAAATACCTTCGTGACTCGAATTTTGATACTTATTTTTAGTTTTCAGTCTTTACACTTAATAATAGTAATTAAATTTAACAATACTGCCGCAATTATGATATTAAACTCTAATTAAATACGTGATATGCTTTACTCATATAAATTGCAATTCAGCGATTAGTAATAAGTGAAAAACAAAAAAGAACCGGAAAGAAGAATTTGCATGCTTAAGAACAATGTCGAAAAAGGTGAATTTTAGTCAATCAAAATTTGATCGCACAAAGTTTCTACAGAAAAACACCGAAATTTAACTTGAGACCATATAATGAACATTTTTAATCGTGAGACTGACATACCTGCGGCTGACTGGAATCTCTATCGTCCTCTCGACGCCGTTTCGGAGTGCAAAATCCCTTCTTGAGGTCCAACACATCCGCGATATCCTCATCCAGCACCTCGATGCTGTCCATCGACGGAATTTGCAAAAAAACTGTGAAAAGAAATATTAATTAGATAAATAAGTAAGATTTAATTGTACACAAATTACAACTTACATCTTTGATCGCGACGAATTTCTCCTTGGATTTCCCCGTGTGTCCCCTCTTTCAGTGTAGGAATCTCCACAAAATTTGTTACATTAACAGTCAATTTGAATATTTTATCAGTTATAACTTCGGTACCGTAGGTGTTGTTTTCAATTATCATTGAAGTAAAAAAGAGTTTTACCCAACCGGTCACGCCTGGAAGTAACAGACAATGAGGAATTAGAGTTTTATTTACATGGCGTTTTTTTTGTTATTCAGTCAATTACATTTTATTATTTTATTACGATACGCGCGTATTTATTTATTTATTTATTCTTATTTATTGTTCTGTTTTTTGTGTTAATCAGGTAAGTTTGTGATATTGTAATTGATTTTTTTGATATTTAAATATATTTAAATATATTTTTATTCATTTTCAGAGATTGAACATATACTTAAGACTGGTTTTAATGAAAAAATTGCTGTAAAATTCAATTTCATTAATATATTTATTTATTACGTTTTTTTCTTTATTTGTAGTTGCATTATTTGATCTTTAATTGCTGTTGAATTTTTGTTTCAGTTGTGAAGAACATATATTTAAGACTGTTTTTACTGAAAAAATTGCTGTAAAATTTAATTTGATTCATATATTTATTATATTTGATACTTTTTTTCTTTAGTTGGTAACGAGGCCCCGAAAATACAACGGGAAATATTTTCCGGAATACTCGTCCAACCCGCTAATTATTTCTATTTCTCGTTATACAAAAAACAAAGTTTATCTTTCACCTACCTGGTGAGCGCCTGCCTATTTATTTAACAAAGGAAAATAGGCAAAACCACGCTGAAAAAGACAATATTGCCTCGCGACTCTATATTCTCAAGGTCAGGGTATCTCGGGTAAATTGATCCAAACAATTAATACACGCAATAATTAGACCACTCACGAATTCTATGTTTATTCTTTTACAATTTTTACCGTTTCCGTTCGTTTCCGTGTATTCCATAATTCTAATTAATACACGCAATAATTAGACCACTCACGAATTCTATGTTTATTCTTTTACAATTTTTACCGTTTCCGTTCGTTTCCGTGTATTCCATAATTCTTAACGTGACTCTCTCTCTCTTAGTATGCTAGATTAATTCAATTCCCTTATACGCAACAATCAATGCAAGGATTCGTTTCCGTGTATTCCATAATTCTTAACGTGACTCTCTCTCTCTTAGTATGCTAGATTAATTCAATTCCCTTATACGCAACAATCAATGCAAGGAGACCCGCGCTCACACACACTAACCCTAACTCCACAATAACAACAAATTACCCGTAAGGGTGCTCGGATGCGCGACCGAGAAAACCGGGCGGTATTCGACAGAGCGAGCGAGAGAAATATACGACGTACCAACTTTTCGCCGTGTTCCTTGCAGCTCCTCCTTCTCGATTCTTCGTCCTTTGGCTGACTCCCCAGGTCCTTCTTGAGTCATTACGGTTGATGTTCAATGCATGTTGGCCTTCGATTGGTGAGGGGCACCCTTAACAATAGTTCGCACGCAGGGTAATTAATAAAATCTATACGACGTACCAACTTTTCGCCGTGTTCCTTGCAGCTCCTCCTTCTCGATTCTTCGTCCTTTGGCTGACTCCCCAGGTCTTTCTTGAGTCATTACGGTTGATGTTCAATGCATGTTGGCCTTCGATTGGTGAGGGGCACCCTTAACAATAGTTCGCACGCAGGGTAATTAATAAAATCGTAACAATGAGAGAACGCTAACGCGCAACCACACCTGTTGCTCGCTCGACGGAAAGTATCCGCCGACCCGTGCGGCGGCCTCGATGTTTGCCTCGTTCGGCCGTTCTCGGCTGCCGTCGGACCGCGTCGCCGGCGATCAATACTGCAATGACCACGCCAACGGGTGCGACAAGGAGCAAATGCCGGGTCACGTGGTTCCTCTTCTCTCTCTTTACTCGTACACGGTCGCGCGCCGAAGAATTAAACAAAATAACAATTTTCTCGTATTCTAATTAACAAAATAATCGTTCGCCCGCGGCTCGATACATCGCAAATCTTAAAACTAGGCCCTATCTAGCACGCCAAGGTCTCCATCTATCTACTGACTCTCCACCGCGTTGATACTTGAATTATTCTCGCTGTATAACGAGCTCTGCCTCGATACAAGTTGTAGTTACGTTTTTTGATCTTTAATTGCTGTTAAATTTTTTTTTTTAGGTTGTGTACTATTTTTCTTATCGTTTATACCAATTATTTATGGTTTCAGTCAATTTATTAAATGTTTATCTATATATTTTTCGTTAGTTTTATTATTTGTTTTCTGTTAAAAATATAAAAATATTTAGTGGGATTGAAATCTTTTCTTTTTTATTTTGATACGTTCGAAAACAAAAATTAGTTTTTTAATCGAAAACTTTCACACTTACAGACAACTCCGTGTAATTCAGGTAAATCATTGAACTGAACGATCTTGGGCTCGGTTGCTATCTCCATTTCCTTGTTAATTACTTACTTGTTAATTTCCTCATTAACGGTAAAAAGTTTTTGGAGGGATGACATTGTTTTATTTGGATTGAATTGCTTTTTCATCACAACAGCAATGTATCAACTTATGTTATTTAACGATGAAAATCAGATATATGATTTTTTATAGAAAATTTGTTTCGATCAATTCAATGATGCAACAAGTAGCGGTGACATTGTACTTCACTTTGATTACCTTAAAAATAAGTTTAAATATAAATCATACAATAAAAGTCAAATATTAGATTTTTCAGAGAAAATTTGTTTGAATTCAATGATGCAACATGTAGAGGGTAGACTATTTTTCTTTATTTGCCTTTAAAATCTATTTTAACGTCTCTTGAATTGTTTTAAAAAGTCATCAATGCACTAATCATTCGGAGTTTTAAATAATTTTTCATTAAGTTGCCCATTTTATTTTTCATGGATAGTTAATGTTTTATATATATTTCTTATACGCAGTACATACTGCGGATGTATATATAGAGAATAGACAAAGACCTTTGTATGAATGCACTCTAATATGCCCCTTATGTTTTTCTTACAGTCCCAAAACATTAAATATACATCAAATACCGAAATGCGAGCCTATGAGGGAGGTGATCCAACAATGTGAGTCATTGTCAATGCCAAAGATCTTTTTATTTCGTAGTTAACAAGAATTCTTTTTTATAAATTTTTTTTTCCATTTTCAAATCATTATTAATGCGGAAAATTGAAAATAACATAAAATAAATGATAGTTATTGAAAATTCCAATTGTTTAAAACTAGAAAAAAGCGTAAAAATAAAAAAAAAATAGTGACACTACGAAATTCCGAAAAATTTCAATCAAAAAATTTCTTTTCTCTTGATGAATAAAAAAAATTCTCTTGAAATGCGCGATAAAAATAAAAATCATTAAAAGTAGATTATTATCATTTTAAAATTGTGAATTTTTTTTTCAATGAAATGAACGAATTATGTGTAATGACATGAAATTTTTTTCCTGAAACAGGACGTTAGTTGGATATATTGATTCGGTGGATGACGTCAAGTCAGCTGGTGGAGTGAAACGACCCGAAATCAAAATTTTTAAATTCGTAGTGAACAATGTAGTACGGGAGGCGCTACCTCCCGTACTAACGGCAATGGGAGCAGGGTTAAGGTGATTATGTGGGCCGAAAAAGCGGTCAAATATTCGACTCAATTGGTGATAAACCAGGTTAGTATGCACATTGGTCAGGAAAAAATTCCTAAATTACAACTTAAATTAAAAGAAAATAATAATAATTTACTCATCACATTACAGATTGTCGTGATTGAACTGCTGTTGGTTAAACCGGTCGAGGCACAGTACATGCGATTTCATGGACGTGACTTGATACCTTTTGAGTTGACATTCCAACGTCCTTCCACAATCGAGTTTAAGGGGTTTCATGATGACAGCGAAATGACTCCAGAAATTCCTGATGTGCCAATAATTAGTTGTGTTTCTTCACAAGGGATGATACGTGAGTTATGCAGTCAACGATATTTTATAAACACATTTTGAGGTTTTTATTTCAGATTTGAATTGAAAATAATTTTTCTAGGTGTTGATGGTTTTATTAAAATCCCATTCAAGAAAATGATAACCGACAATTATACATTCGTATGTAGAGCAATCATGAAAGGCATTTACAAGTTACGAGTGCAGTTTACTGATCTTCCTTCCGATCCAGCGTACTGTATTGGCGCTCACGTTGCAATCAAAGGACGTATGCAGCAGGACAATAAATGTAAGTAATATATTGGATTACTATACATACTGTTATTATCGGAACTCAAATATCAAATCTCTTTATTTTAGTTGGCACTTTTTATCTCCAAGCACGTGATAGAAATGACATTCAGATCGTTGACAACCAAATTTTAAGTGAGGAGGAGCTTGATGAGAGAGAAGAACGTGTGATAGCTCCTCCAAAAAAACGTACTCTGGCTGGCAGTGAAACGGAGAATAACAGAGATGCTAAGGTACTAATTTTTAATAACAATTGAATTATTCATCTCGATGTTTACAAAACGAATTTTTTTTTTCTAGAAATCGAAGATTGAGTAACGTAGAATGATCCATTTCCATATAACTAATTAAACTTAATTTTAATTAAGAAAAAAAAACGATACTAACTTCAACTTCGATTGCACTAAGGGTTTTGTAATCTTTCCTGGTGCTGCTCCAGTGGAGAAAAAGGTTGTCGCCAACGAGTGGGGCAGAGGCATAGTGCTGGTAGAAATAGGAAGTATGGAGAATAAGATTAAGGTAATGAGAGCTAAATCGAGGAAGGTAAAGATAGGATACATAAAGATGTGGGTGGAAGGGCTCCTGAAGGTATGGAATGAGCGAGAAGGCAGATGGGGTGAGCTGAAAAGAGAACAGGGTAGGAGGGCGGGAAACGACCGGACACAGAGGAGAGGCAAGGACGAGATGGAAACGGAGGAGACGAGAGATTAAGAAAGAGAGATAGTATAGAAGCGGAAGAAGCAATAGAGGCAAAGACAGAGTGGAAGGGTGTAAGGTAAGTTTTTGGAATGTAGCAAGGGTGAGATATAAGGATGAGGAGTTTTGGGAAGGTTTAAAGAACTGGGATGTGGTTATGACGGAAACGCGGGTGGATAAAAAGGGATGGCAAGGAAGAAAGGAAAGCTGGAAAAGCTAGTTTAACTGGGACGTGCAGGAAGCGTTGAAGAGTAAAGTTAAAGGTAGAGCAAAAGGGGGGATGGCTATTGGAGTAAGGGAAGGGATCGAAACCGATAGGGAGGAGTTGGTAGAAAGTGAAGGAGGTTGGATGGTAAGGAAGGTTAAGCTAGGAGGGGAATGGTGTTCGATTATTGGGGTGTATATTAATGGCGACATGGGGAGGAAGAAAGAGCTGATGAGCGAATGGATGGAGAAAGATGCGGAGGGACAGTAATTATAGGGGGGATTTCAATGCGAGAACCGGTAATAAAGGGGGATGGATAGAAGAAGAATGGGGGAGAAAATCGAAGGACGAGGTGATAACGGAAGAGGGGAGGGAGTTATGCAAGTTCATAAAGGAAAGAGGTTGAGCAATAGCTAACGGCGGTGGAAAAGACGACGAGAAAGGAGATTGGACATATATTGGAGCGAGGGTAAAGTCAGTGATCGACTATGTATTAGTAGGAGAGAGAGGGTGGGAAGCTTTAGTAAGGATAACTCTGCTCTTTGGTGGAGAGCAGAGTAGATTCGGATTATTTGTCCGCAGCGATTTGGCTAAAAGGGGAAGAAAGAAGGGGCAGAGGGCGGATAAGGCGAAAGAAAAGGAGAAAGTGCGAGGGGTGTGGACTAGAAAGAGAATCTAGAGGTTCAGGGAGGCTCTAGAGAGCACGTAGGGGCAGAGGGCGGATAAGGCGAAAGAAAAGGAGAAAGTGCGAGGGGTGTGGACTAGAAAGAGAATCTAGAGGTTCAGGGAGGCTCTAGAGAGCACGGATGTCGAGGGCGCAACGGTGCAAGTAAGTTGGGAGAAATGAGTGGAAAAATTAAAAGTGTGAATCTAGAGGTTCAGGGAGGCTCTAGAGAGCACGGATGTCGAGGGCGCAACGGTGCAAGTAAGTTGGGAGAAATGAGTGGAAAAATTAAAAGTGTTGTACAAGAAACCGAGAAAGTGGGTTGAATACATTGAAAAGGGTTGGTGGGATGAGGAGTATAGGGAGGAGAAGGCGAGAGTGAAGGAGAAACTGTTGGAGTGAAGGAAGAGGAGTAGGGACGAGGCAGAGTATAAAGCAGGAAAGAAAAAATCTTAAGTACTTTGTGAGGAAAAGAAAATGGATGCGAGGAAAAGATTCGAGAATGAAGTGAAGAGAGTTAAGACAGAAGGCGATGTGTGGAAAGTGGCGAATAGGGGGAGGAGAAGTAGGAAAGGAGTAGATAAGGAAATAAAGAGGGAAGAGTGGGATAGGTATTTCAGAGGAAATTAGTAGAGGAAAGGAAAGGAGGGGTACGATGTAGAGGGGTACGATGTATAATGTCTATGTGCTCAATCATATAATAAATAGGGAACTGGCGAGGAAAGGGTCGAGGCTGGTGCTGTTATTTAGACCTAAAGGCTGCATTTGACTCGGTAGATAGAGGGAAAGTGTTGGAGAGTATACAGAGCAGAAGAGCGAGAGGAGGGTTGGTGGAGAGGTGCGAGGAAGTATTAAAAAAAAACGTGCGGGAGGATGAGAGAGGGAGGGCAAGGCGGGAAAAAATTTTAGACGGAAAGGTGAGTGAGGTAGGGATGTCCGCTGAGCCCGTTATTATTCGTGTGACTGATGGCCGATCTAGACAAAGACCTACAAAGACCTGGAAAAAGGTAGGTGGGGAGGGGTGGAGTTAAAGAGGAACAAGAAAGAGGACGAGATGAGAAGTATGACGAGAACTCTGGAAAGATTTATGGAGAGGAAAGGGTTAGTCGTGAACACTGGGAAAACAGAGATAATGAGGTGTAGAGCGGTGGGCGGAAGAAAGAAGAAGGTCAATTGGGATTGGAGAGGGGAAGAGATGGAAGAAGTGAGGGAGTATAGATGCCTGGGGTACATGGTGCAAGCAAATGGAGGTCAGGCGGCGCAGGTGGAAGATCGGGTAGGCATAGCAGCTGGGGTAATGAGCCAAGTGTAGGGTATAGAGAAGAGGATATTCGGAGATGATTGGAAAAGGAGGCTGTGGTTTTTCGATAGACTAATATGGCAGGTGATACGTTATGGGGTAGAGATATGGGGTTGAAAAAGAAGAGAGGAGGTGGAAAGGGTAGAAGAGAGATTTTTGAGGTGGATACTCGAGGTGCCGAAACGTGTGCCGGGGTACCGAGTGAGGGAGGAACTGCAGAGAGACACTTTGGAGTGCAAGGCGGGAATGAGAGCCTAGGGGTATGAGAGACGGTTGGAGGAGGGAAATAGAAGGGAACTGGCATGGAGGTGTAGGATGGAGATGAAGACTAAAGCCAAGGCAGGAAGAGGTGTGGATGGATGGGAGAAGGAAAGGAAAGAATATTATGAGGAGAGGGGTTGGTCGCTGGAGCAGGTGGAGGATAAATGGGAGCGTAGGTTGATAAGGGGAGAAGATCTGGTCAGGTTCGACAAGAAAAATCAGGAGCGGGTAAAGTGGGAAAGAATTGGAAAGTCAGGGGGGAATAGAGAGTATAAATTTGTGAAAGGCAGTGGAGTTCCAAGGTACCTACGGAAGGCATGGAAAGAGGACAGATGGAAAAACGTGGCGAGGTTCAGTCTGAGAGAGGAAATGAGGGGGGGGGGGAGTACTGGGAAGCAGAAAGACAACGGGTCTGTAGAGTATGCGGAGCTAAGGAGGAGGCGTGGTAGCATGCGATGAAGGAATGCACAAATTGGGGATACCAACGAGAATGGTAGGATCTTAGGACGTGCTGAGAGAGAAGAGAGAAGGGAAGGATTGGATAGAGAGGGGAAGGGAGAAAAGGCAGAACGGTAAGAGTAAATAGTAAGGAATAGACGGAGGAAGGGATAGAAAAGGTAAAAGAGTAAATAAATAAATAAGGAAGGAAACTAGAAAAAAGCACCGGAAACAATGCAAGTCCAAGAGAGCGAGAAAAAGGGTAAGCACAAGAACATGTAATAAAGTGAATAGATACGGCTTGCTCTCGGGAAGATCTCTGGCGCAGAAACTGCAAATTGTAAATAGAAAAATGTAAATATGGGCTAAGGCATAAATTAAGGAATTGTGAGTACGGCAGAAGGATGGAGGAATGGGTGTGGATAAGAGATGAAGGATGGTCTATGATGGAGTAAGATGGAAAAAAGGGACTGTACCCAAGTGGGAAGTGTAAGCGGAGCGGAGGTCCGCAATGTGTGTACCCCGTAATTGTGAAAATAAACACTCACATTATAATAATTATTATTATGAAGTCCCATTTCGTTGATTTTTAGAAAATGCTTTCGCCTTTTTTTGAAAATCAACGCCTGACTGGCATTTTTTCGAGGCGTTTTGAATGATTCAGAGTCGATTAAGCTACTTGCCATTAGTTTCATTACCCCAAAAAAATTCCCGAGAGGCTGTGATTTTTTGACGTTCCATGCCACCCCGAGTACACTAATACACTCGCCGTTGAACCAATTTCCGGAAAAAATTCCATCGTAGAAACAGCCCCACTTGATTAAGATATTTAAGGGCCGCGGATAAAATTACCGGCGAATCAAGTCGAAACTCGAAAGGAATATAGAGGACATTGGAAGGGACAAAATATGCCGTCGGAGACCTCTATCAGCCCATATGTAAAGCCAGGGAAGATTTTTGAAATTTTTATAGTTTTCAATCGACTGCTACGGCTAAAGTAACCGGCCAATAGGGATAAAATTTGATGGAAGATTTTTGAAATTTTTATAGTTTTCAATCGACTGCTACGGCTAAAGTAACCGGCCAATAGGGATAAAATTTGATAGGTAAATAAAGGACCTCTAAAAGAACCGAACGCTTTTTTTAAAAATGATCCACGTGTATAGACTAGGTAAATAAAGGACCTCTAAAAGAACCGAACGCTTTTTTTAAAAATGATCCACGTGTATAGACGAATTTAATGAGAATTCTTTTGCCTCATTATCTCGAAAATTGGCGGAAATAATTCAAATTATAGGTAAATTCCTGGCAAAACCAGCGTTGGTCAGAAATTAACACAAAATTTTCATTATCTCGAAAATTGGCGGAAATAATTCAAATTATAGGTAAATTCCTGGCAAAACCAGCGTTGGTCAGAAATTAACACAAAATTTGAATTATGTCGTATAAATATGATGTAAAATAATGTTCTAAAATTCATCACTCATACGAGGTGTGGCGAACGCCATTGGTACGCCGAAACCACGCCTAACGGTCGACCGACACCGACCACCACTACCATATGTTCTAAAATTCATCACTCATACGAGGTGTGGCGAACGCCATTGGTACGCCGAAACCACGCCTAACGGTCGACCGACACCGACCACCACTACCAGCCCTCCACGGCGCTCGGTGCCACATCACAACAACGGCAGAGCTTCCACGTTGGAACGCCACATACGTAATAACAAGTCAGGTGAACGAACGCGTTCCCTCCACGGCGCTCGGTGCCACATCACAACAACGGCAGAGCTTCCACGTTGGAACGCCACATACGTAATAACAAGTCAGGTGAACGAACGCGTGCCACTAGAACCGCGGTTCGCAACGCTGACACGTGAAAATTATTTATCACAGCGGTCAAGTTCAATTGAATTATTCAACGGTTTGTGCGGTTCGTTTGTCTAGAGCACGGTTCAATTTTGCAAAAATAAAGTGAAACGTGGACGCGCTTCGCAGAGATCATCAACACTAGTGCATTAAAAAACAATCGTGTGATAATTCTGCAGTGGAGAGCCACCCGCACCGAGATGTTCTAAACGTGGACGCGCTTCGCAGAGATCATCAACACTAGTGCATTAAAAAACAATCGTGTGATAATTCTGCAGTGGAGAGCCACCCGCACCGAGATGTTCAAGTGATCCTTAAAAAGGTGAGTCAATTTTTTTATTCTCCGGCATGTTAATCGTTTAATTCACTCTTTTTCGCGTATAAAAATTCGGTGACGAATGATAGAAAAGTTAGTTATTTTGATTTAACGCTAAAGGAATGCGGCACGTAGCGCTTTGGGCGACTCGATAATTGCATAAACAAATGTTTCTTAGAAAAGTTGTCTTTCAGTATATTTATTTGGGGATTTTTAGGAATGCGGCACGTAGCGCTTTGGGCGACTCGATAATTGCATAAACAAATGTTTCTTAGAAAAGTTGTCTTTCAGTATATTTATTTGGGGATTTTTTCCGTATTTTTTCTAATAATTTAGTAAATAATTGAGATAATAAGAAAATCGATCTGGGTCATTTTTTTTCTACACTGGAAAAAAAAATTTAACTGATGAAGCAATGTTGTTGAGCTCATAGAGCTAAATGGATCAGACCTTCAATGTTGAGTTATTTTTTTTCTACACTGGAAAAAAAAATTTAACTGATGAAGCAATGTTGTTGAGCTCATAGAGCTAAATGGATCAGACCTTCAATGTTGAGTTCACATATTTAGCTCTGGCAGCTATTCATATAGTAGCAATATCAGTAGAGAGCTCAGGTAGCTAAACAGTAATGGATCAGACCTTCAATGTTGAGTTCACATATTTAGCTCTGGCAGCTATTCATATAGTAGCAATATCAGTAGAGAGCTCAGGTAGCTAAACAGATTGCTGTAATAAATATACAGAGAGTTCGTGGAACTATGTACTATTTAGCAAATATCGTATCGCTGCTTCAGCTATCTATAGCATTGTAAAATTGAGTCTTATGTAGTCTGTACCTGAGAGTTCGTGGAACTATGTACTATTTAGCAAATATCGTATCGCTGCTTCAGCTATCTATAGCATTGTAAAATTGAGTCTTATGTAGTCTGTACCAAATTTTCAAGTATTTTTTCAATCATATTGATAATCTGGTTTGCAATACAAACCACCTTCGTTAAATAACAAAGGCATTGGTACCACATTCAAATGAATTGGTAAAGAATTACGATCAGGGTTGTGTTTACGTCCGAATTTTTATCCAGACATGCGCATATTCGAAATTTCAACTACAAATATCTAATGGATAAAAATAAATATTAACCCAACTTAAATCGAAAATATTACTCGCAGAATCTCCTTCTTCCAATTATCTAAGGTTTTATATTTTATGCATCATAGTCACCGAATTTGACCGTACCGAGATCTTAAATCGAAAATATTACTCGCAGAATCTCCTTCTTCCAATTATCTAAGGTTTTATATTTTATGCATCATAGTCACCGAATTTGACCGTACCGAGAGCAAAGCACACATATGCTGTGCATATACGGGGTATGGAAAAGAAATTTTCAGGAAATTAAAACCTTGCGCGATTTGTTCTACATCGAATATTATGATCAATCCGAGTTGGTTTACTCAACTACAAATATCTAATGGATAAAAATAAATATTAACCTAACTTAAATCGAAAATATTACTCACAGAATCTTCTCCTTCCAATTATCTATTATATTAAGGTGTTATATTTTATGCATCATAGTCACCGAATTTGACCGTATCGAGAGCGAAGCACACATATGCTGTGCATATACGGGGTATGGACAAGAAATTTTCAGGAAATTAAAACCTTGCGCGATTTGTTCTACATCGAATATTATGATCAATCCGAGTTGGTTTACTAGATATTTATTATTAATAAATGTTACTTAGCAATGCTGATTGGCTTGTCAGATTCTACCCCTAATCAGTCCAAGCAGGTCAAAATGAAACCAAATTTTATGCTTTTGTCCAAAAATAAAGAGTTGAACTTGTGTGATTTATAGGAATAGGTTTTTAAAATCAAAATCTGGCTTTTCGATATAGATTAGATTTTTTGATATTAACAAAAATTATATATATAGACATGATTTGACAGAGCAGCTGCACTTTTCGGAAAACGAGAAATTTATGCAGGTTTGGTACCTCTGAGCGGATATTAAACAAAGGGAAAATTTGGCTATCCTGAGAACAATAAAGCTAAAAACCTTTGCCTAACATCATAAATTTTCTTATGGTCTATTGTCTACAACTAGAAGATGCATTTTCTTAGAAAAAGAGTGCAGGTTTGGTGGTAGATGGGTGGTACCAA